>CAUYSK010050213.1:0-66721 GCA_963575035.1 Avahi laniger | reverse complement strand
TAAACTAATGGAATAGAATTAAGAGTCCAGAAACAAATATTTATATTTATAGTGAACTAATTTTTAATAAGGATGTCAAGAAAACTTGATGAGTAAAGAATAGTCTTTTCAACAAATGGTTAGGGAAAACTGAATATTTATACAAAAGAATGAATGCTGACCATATACCTCACACCATATGCAAAAATTAACTCAAACTGGACGATAGATTTTAATGTAAATGCTAAAATATAAAACTCTTAGAAGGAAATACAGGAATAAATCTTGGTTATTGTGGTTAGACAATGACTTCTTGGATAAAAATCTAAAGCACAAGCATCAAAAGAAAAAAATAGAGAAACTGAACTTCATGAAAATTAAAAATTTTTGTCCTTCAAAAGATGTCATCTGGCCTCCCAGTGCTTATCACAGACTGTGTTCTTACACTGCCAGTATAGAAAGAGGAGGCAGAGTAAAGCTACCCCATGTACACCCCAGCCCCGGCCCTGTGCCTGGTCCGTATTGTGAATGGGGAAACATGGAGTTGAGGAAAAAAAAAAAAAGACGTCATCAAGAAAGTAAAAAGACAACCCATAAAGTGGAAGAGAATATTTGCATATCATATATCTGATAAGGGATTTATATCAAGAATATGTAAAGAATTTTTATAATTCCACAAAAAAAGAAAAATAACCCAATTAAAAATGGGCAAAGGCTCTAAATAGACATTTCTGTTAATATGTAAATTGACAATAAACATACACAACTATATAAAAATGTTCAACATCATTTGTTAGTAAGGAAATACAAATCAATACAATGAGATACTACCACATACCCACTAAGATGCCTGTTATCAGATGGACAATAACGAGTGTTGGCAAGGATGTGAACAATTTGGAACGCTCATAAATTGCTATTTAGAATGTAAAATGCTCAGTCTTTTTGTAAAAGAGTTTGTCAATTCCTCAAAAGGTTAAACAGAGTTACTATACAACTCAGCACTTGCACTCCTAGGTATATACCCAAAAGAATTAAAAATGCATGTCCACATGAAACTTGTATAGAATTTTGATGTAGCCTTATTCACAATAACAAAAAAATAGAACCCAAATGTTAATCAGCTGATAAATGGAGAAATAAAATGTTGTATGTGCACGATGGTATATTATTTGTCTATAAAAAGTAATGAAGTACTGACACATGCTACAACATGGATGAACTTTGAAAACATTATGCTAAGTGAAAGACATGAGGCCAAAAAGACCACATATTCCATGATCCCATTTATATGAAATGTCCAAAAGAGGAATATCCATAGAGACAAAAAGTAGATTAGTGTTTGTCAGGAACTTGTGGGAAGGGATAACAGGGAGTGACAAGAAAGGTACAGATTCTCTTCAAGGTGATGAGAGTTTTCTGAAATTAGATAGTTGTGATGATGGTTGCACAACAGTGAATACATTGAAAACTATTTAATTTCACCTTTAAAGGGTAAAAATTTATAGATGAAATTTATGGTTTGTGAATTATATCCCTATAAAGCTGATATGTTTTAATGTTATTCATAATCATAAGGTCCACCACACCGCCTTTGGCACACTGGTGGTGATTTTTGTTGATCAAAATCTTGGAAGATGGTTTGAGGTAAGTCCCTGGGAAAACACCTAAGAAGGGTCAGGTTTGATGGTTTAAAATGCAAAAATCTATTTCTAGTCCTTCTTCCAGAATGGGTAATGGAGAATGGTTGTAATATAAGTAACTCCAGGAAGAATTTAATATTTCATCTGACAAGAACCTCTTCTGGTCTTTTAACTCCTCATCAACATATACTATAGTTCAAAGTCACCCAGGGGAAAGAAATAAAAAGATAAAATATATGGTATATCCTTCTTTTCTTCATTTTAGGAAGGGTGAGACCTTAGGGAGTAATGGTACGTGGTTATCTTTTTCATGAGTTGTTCTGCAAGGAAGGTCATAACCTTGTACACTATAAAATTATACTATGAAGGTACTCTCACTTTTCCCAGTAGCCACCAGTTAGGCTAAATTTGAATTTCTAAAAATGATAAAAGAACACTTGAAAGTAGGGAGACACTTTTAGGAAGATAAACAATCAGGAATGGAGAGGTAAGCTCAAGATAATAAGAAAGCATCCACTTTTGCCTTACATTTTTTTGTGCAGCCACCATATCTAACATGCATAGAGCAGACTCTCACTAAATATGCCTTGAATAAATGAAAATATTGAATTAATTAAACACTTATTTAAAGAATCCATGAAAATTCCAGCAACCATGAATAATCTGTTTGGAAAAGTAATCTTTTACATTGCAGAATCTCAGTTTTGGAAGGGATTTTAGAAGTTATCAGATTTAATTTCCCATTTATATCTGAATACCGTTTTCACTGTCCCTTTTAAGTGGTAACCCAACCTATACTTGAATGTGTCTCTTGCTGCTGAACGTATTCATTCTCAGGCTGGTTCATCTTTGAAGCTTTAACTATTCATTCTACATTTATTCAGCTAATGTTTATTGAAGTACAGTAGACAAGGTACTGCAGAGGTACAGTAGGCAAGGAACCAGACAAGGACTCTTTTCTTATACAGTTTACATTCTAGTGAGATGAGAGGAGGAGACAGAAATAAATGATTGAACAAAATATGTTTTGGTTGATGATGAAAAGCTGTAGAAAAATAGAGCATATGGAATAGAGAATGCTGAGGGCTGCCATTTCACGTGAAGTGGTTGGGACAGACCTCTCTGGTAAGGTAGCATTTGAGCGAAGATTTAAATCAAGGGAAGGAGATGACAAAAATATCTCGAAGGAAAGAATTTCCATACACAGGGTGGCAAATGAACCATTTCTGAAATCTGGCACTCTACAGGAGGAAACAGAACATGGGTTTGAAGAGGCCTAAAACTCTTTGTCAGTTACATACTTTTGAAAGAGATACAATGTGCCTATCTAGAATTCAATCAAAAAGAGTTTGCTTGGGTATTGTGGAAAGATTCATAGTCTAGGAGTCTAAATATCTAAACTAGATCCAATTCTGTCACTAATTTATTGGAGGTCTTTAGCAAATCATTTCTCTTTTACAAGATTCAGTTTCCTTGTGTATAAAATGATGGAATTCTAGGTTCTCTTCTAGCTCCAAAATACTATCATTCAAGGGAAATGACCATTACTCAAGGACAAGTGAAATCTGAGTATATAGTGTAGCTCTATAAGATGTAGAAAAACTGCTGACCAATATCCTGGTCTGTAATAAAATCTTCTTCAATGTGTAACTCAAGGTCAGAGTTTATTGTTTCCCCTCTATTTCTTCTCACCTAAAATGCTTCTCCCTACAGAATGTACTCAACAGATTCTTCTGTCTTGGTGAAACTTTGTCCTTTACAGCAAGGTCTCAAATGGCTTAGATTCAAACTCAGGAATCAAGGCAGAGTGCGGTTAAATTCTACTGGGGATAAACACAATTTGAGATGCTTAATGGTGTATCTACTAGTTCTCAAATTTAGCTACATATTAGAATTGGCTGGGCAGATTTTAAACATCTCAATGCCCAGGCTGTGCCCAGAAGAATTAAATCAGAATCTTTCAATGTTTGTTTAATGTTCCTCAGATGGTTGCAGTGGGTAGCTTCAGCAGGTAACTTTTGTTTAGGGGAAAGAGGTTGGTTTTAACAGTGCACACATCTGAGCTTGACATCTGATTTTAGCGCTTGCTGGATGGGTGCTCTTGAGCAAACATCTTTACTTGATTCTTGTTTTCTTTATTTGTAGAATTTGAACAATAGTTATCACCACATAAATGTGTAAACCATTAGGTCATCTATACTTGACATATTTTCACTGAGATGAAAAGTTCTTATTTGTTAAATTCCTAGTTTTACAGAATTACATACTAGCTCTATGAAGGTAAATTTACAAACCATGCTGATAGGAGCTAACAATTTTTATATAAAGCCCCAACAAGGCTTAGAGAGAATATAAGGACAATATCAATCCATGCCACTAACCATCAATCAATAGAAAAGTATATCGAGATCAACTGAACATGGTGGTCAGAATTTGCAAAAGTAGATGTTGAGGTTATCTATTACTGTATAACAAATTACCCCAAAATGTAGTGGCTTGAAGGAGCAGCGTTTATTATCTCAGTTCTTTAAGCCCAGAATCTGGGCACAGACTAGCTGGGTCCTATGGCTCTGGGTCTCTCACAAGGCTACGATCATCTCAAGGCTCCCCTGGGCAGGACTGGCTTCTTTGTTCACTCACATGGGTGGTTAGCAGGATTCAGCTTCTCACAGGCTGTTAGACTGGGGCTTCTGTTCCTTGCAAGTTTGTAGTTGGAGGCCTTCATTGGTTGCTTGTTATGTGAGCCTCTCAATAGAAAATCTTACAACATGGCGGCAAGTAAGCAAGTGGACAAATGAGAATATCAACCAAAGAGATTGTGCTAACAAGACGGATGTCATGACCTGTGATAACCTAATCAAGGAAGTGACATTCCATCACTTCTTCTATACTGTATTCATTAGAAGTAAGTTGTGAGATTCACACTCAAGCACACAGGATAACCCAAGCATATGAATATCAGGAGGTAAGCATCACTGAGAGTCATATCAGAAGCTACTCACCACAGTAGATACCTGAAAGTTTTGTTTCTTTAAATTCAAATGCAATTGTTGATTCTCAGAGGAGAGATGGGGAATGGTTAGAAGTGTCAGTATTACTTCAATCTCATTTACATTTCCAGGAGCCAAACCCCACCCTCCTCCATGATTATACTTGGGGATTTTATTTATTTCATCACTGCTATGTGCAGAGCACAGTTCTAAGAGCTAATAGGTAATTTTGAAATGAATAAAACAGTAACTGCCTTTTAGACACTCACCAGCAAATGAGGAAAACAGAAACAAAATCGTTTGGAAACATGACTGTAAATTTTGTTAGAGAGAAACCATGTGCTATGGTATGAGAAGTATAGAAAAATTAATGACTATTTGAGAATAGAATAATATTTGAGTGACACCTTAAGGATATAAAGGGTTTTGACAAATTATTTATATATATAATTATATTTTATTAATTATATTAAAATAAATATAATATATATTATTATATTTATATATAATATAAATATATATTTAAGAAGGACATCGAAAAGAGAAAATAGCTTGAGCAAAGGCACAGTGGCAGAAAAAATTGAGGGAACATTCCAAGATTTATGAGGATAAAGTGTAGGAGTCAAGATACTAAAGAGAAAAATGAAGCTGGATCTAGTTAGCAAGACACAAAGCAGAGTTCAGTGGAGGGAATATTGAATATGTAGAAACCAGAGATTGATATGAGATGACCTATATTTAAGACAAATTACATTAGCAGCAGGGTAAAAAAGAGAAAGGAATGAAGGCTGCTACAGAAGGTGCTTCTGGAAGCAGGGAGATCAGCTAGAGAAGCTTTGAAATTGTACAGTCAGTAGGATTTAGGGAGAACTTTGAGAAAATGTTAAGCAAGAGAAGTCAAAGGTGACTGAATTTTCACACTAGGTGACTAGAAGATTTATAACAATAATTCTGGTGGAGTGTTTGGAAATACGAATGAAGATAAAGGTTTTTTGGTTGAGTCATTCATCCTTTTAACATGATTTTCTTATGAGCAACAAGCTTCTCATGTGCCTGGATAAATAAGAGCTGTGTTATTGTGGATGGTGTACACTGTTGTTTGTTTGGAGAGGACATGGATTCACAACCACCCAGGAAGGTGGAAAAACTGTCAGAAATCAAATTTCAGTCTATTTGAATCTTCCCACTACTTCCAGAGCTTTGAGTCATTGAGGTCCTTGATTGTCAGGCTGAGCAGATTATATTATACGCCACAGACGATGGGTAGTTAAGGCAACTTTATTTTGGGGTAGCTAAGGAAACTTTATTTTATCTCAGTTTTGGGCTTCATTTCATGGGGGCTTTACTATAAGTTGGATACAATTTAGAAGCTTCATAGGCATAACTGCTTCATTAATGGATTTAACATAGCATGTCTAATGAATAAGAATACACAAGGATTGCAGGAGAAAGGAATGTCTATTTTCATCCAAGGGCATTTGAAAAAGCCAGGATGGAATTCAGGTTTGGCTCTCAGGGAAGAGCATATGTCCTCACAGTGCTTCAAAGTTACCATGCAGAGAGGAAAAGAGTATTTGGCTTGTGATTCAAAAACCAGCCCCAAGAAATATCTCCATGGAGAAGGCAGAAAGGAGGGTTGAAAGAGGAATAGCCAAGTAATTTCCTTCTAGAAGTGGTGGAGCTGGTGCTGAGCACAGAATTTTCTGAATATCCAATAGAGCCAAACCAATGACCTAGTCAGACATGCATAGACCATGGGTTTTCATCAGGGAGAAATATCTTCTTCTGAATCACCCCACAGGATTAGGGACCAAGTTCTTTTCAGTCTATCCAGAAAGTTTTCCCATCCAACTCCTCCTCTCTATATCTACTCCTGGTGACTTTGTTCAGACTCAGTCTTCTTTATCTTGCTGGCTCAGGTTGTCTCCTAGAAATTGCATCCTAGACAAGAATTTGAAGGCAAGTAGTTTATTTTGGAAGTGATTCCAGGATACATTGGTAGGGGAGTATAGGTGTAAGAAAGAGAAGAGAAGTAAACGAATAAAGGTGTGCTTACGAGCTGGTTACTGCTTTGGGCAACCGGGGCTCAATTACACTGGGGACCTCTGGAAGACAATGAGAAATAAACCTCAGGTTGTTCCACTAAAGGAGCAAGAAAGCTAAAATAATTGTCCTCCATTTTCTGTTCCTCATTGGTTCAGGGCTACTCTTGAGGGACGTCCACTTCCTCTAACTTCCGGCAGCCCCCTGCAGAGGCTGTGCCTAGCGGACAGCCCTCAGCAGAGAAGCCCCAGGTACCAGCATGCATGGAACTGATGGGTGATGAGAGGATACGGCAGAGCACCCTCATCTTCTCTTACACCTGGCGTAAAGCTCCTCCTCCTCAACTGACAAAGCCTAACTTGTTCACCTTTAATTGCACATTTCTTGAGTAGATACCGTACTCCAGCCACTGGGGATACAACAGCAAGCAAGGTAGATGCGTTCCTTGCCCTTATGGTGCCTACACTGAAGTGCAGAAGACATATAACCCAGCAGTTGTAATCAAGATTTACATTATAAAATTTTTTAAACATATAAGAAATTGAGATAATTTTATAATGAACACTTAATTATCCATCATTCAGTTGAATAGTAGTTACTAGCATTTTGTCACATTTGTTTTGTCTTGTTCTGTGGATTTAGCTAAATTATTTTAAAGCAAATTACAGACTTTATAACATTGATTCCTATGTACTTTAGCATATAACATTTCCTAGTAAGAACATTTTCTTGTTTAACACAGTAACATTGTAACAGTATTACACCTAATAAAAATCAACAACCATTCCTAGTATTGAATACCTCATATTTAACATCAATTGACATGCAATTTAACAAACTCAGAGACTATATGGACTGGTGCTCCATCCAGTCCAATATCTTAATTTTATGCATGGTTGTAGTGATGGCAGATTAATTTCTCTGAAGTGGGGATCGAAAGATCTGATTTTAAGATCTGTCACTAACTTGATGATTAATGAATCTGTGAGAGATCAAACTGGCTTAAGCAAAATATGGAATGTAGTGGCTCATATAATGGCAAAGTCCAGTCATATTAGTGGTAACTATGTATGTGTGTATGTGTGTGTGTGTGTGTATATGTGAAATCATTTATTCATCACAGTAATCTTATGAAGTTTCCACTTGTCATCTTCATTCACCTCACTGAAGGGACTGAGACATGCAGAAATCTAGTGATTTGCTCAAAGAAGTCACATTGTTTTTTTGTGGCAGAATTACGATTTAAACTAGGGCAGTCTGACTCCAGTGTTTAGCTGAAGTTGGGTCCAGGGACTCAAATTATATCCACAGGACTCAATCTTCCTCTCATAACATGCTCTCTCATTTGTTCTATGACTCTATTATCAAGCGGGCTTCCTCTCTTGATTGAAGCAGAGCTTGAATTTACTGCGTCTTACTCTCACCCACCCCAGTAGAAATTGCATGTCTTGTTTTTCAACAGTTCTCAAAGCAAAGCTTTCTAATTGCGTTTCATTGGCTCTCTTTTGCCTGGTGCCAGTCCAGAGTCATCTCTCAACCAGTCGCAAAGTCTGAGAAATGTGAGGATACAAAATATGCTGATTGGTCAGGCTTAAGCTGCATGTTCACCCCAGAATGGGGACTGAGGTTAGCCCCTTTTACTGGATGGAGAATGAGAGAAATGGAGGCTCTCCAAAGGAAACCAGAGTGCTATTACCAGAGGAGTGAGAACTGAATGTCGAGTGCCAAAAACTCATCCATGAGCAGCCTTGGATCCCAGCAAAAGCTCCCCAAAGCCTCCATTTTCTCACTTGTAAAGGGAAAGCAGTTGGACATCACCATTTCTAGGGAAGGCTTTTAGCCCCAGTCAACTAAATTCTATCCAGTTTAGGAAATAAAAGGCTGAGAGATGGGAAGACATTTGCTCAAAGTGACAGTGACAGTGACAGAACGTGGATTAAAACCTGACACCCATGAGTTCCAGCCCAGAACCAATTCTCTCATTTTCATAGCCACTGAAATGTGGAAGATGCTCACAAAAACTATGCAAAACAAAAATATAACTGCTGGCATCAGTCCTTAGCTTAGAGGATCTGTGGTTTTGTAAAAGAGAAAAGGATTAGGGTATAGTTATTGACCTCATCTGAAAGATAAATATTTGACCAACAATTCTTTAATCAAACCTCCAAAACATACAAAAGAAATTTTTCAGATGATCCTTTAAGATGAACCTGAGTTTCCACAGGAATGCAGGGCTTATGCTGCCAGGTAATATGTGCACATGTGTCTGATGTCATCAAAGTAGCTAATGGCTATAGACAGCTTCGCCTGGCACAGTATCAAAGCTGCTGACAAGCAAAGGAGAGAAAGTCCACCCATGCTTGGCACGTCTGGATCTGTGTGAACTTACAGTGATCGTCATCTCTCAGTTACTTTGAAGTCAACCTCCCTAGGTGATCAACCCAGAGGCCACCTCTCATCTTGGTCCTGAGAGCAAAAATCAATCTCTACACTTTAAAGAACAATGAGAAATGGAATGTTTCAGTTTCTTCCCAACTTTTGCGTGGGAGGAAGCCTTTTGTAAAGGATAGAATGGGAATACAGAGGCAGAGGGATTAATGGACTTCATTTGCTGCTTATGCTCTTGCTATCTAAGAAGGAAGAACTCATCAAAGTCACAAGAAAAAATCCCAGTGACAGTGTGTCTTCTCTTTGCCTATCTGCTCCATTTCTATCAGTTAACTAAGTACTCTTCTACCTCAGCTGAATCTCAGAGGAAGCAAATTTGATTGGTATTTGATAATTTCTATTACCCTTGATATCAAACTTCCATGCAAGTAATTAGATACAAGCCACTGTTGGGCCAGCTTCCTACCCCATCTTATATTAGCCAGCCCTTCACCAAGCACAGTCTAGAGTTCTTTCTAAAGATGGATGCTATGGGTAGGGAAGTTCAAATGGAAGGGGAAGTGAGAAAGCATATGACTTCATAACAGATTGGTCTGGTATACCTGCTCTTCTGCAAGTTGCAACTACAAGCCAACATCTGATTTCCGGTATTTCTCATTGTCATTTCAAAAAGATGAAATGAAATGTATAGCCAGGATTTGTGGTGTTGTGCAAGCAATACATTTATAGATATCTGGTCACACTGTGGTGCAGAGATTTTCCTTTTTCCCTTACAGATCAATAGTGTCTTGGTATGAAAAGGGGAGTTCTCCCCTTCCCTACCACTTTACACACAACATTCAAAAACATGATGCTTACCAGTCACAAATGGCTTTCCATCTGCCATCAGCCTGCTGGCTATTAACCCCTCACTAAAACACATAATTATATAGGAGGAAGAAAGTATAGTAGGAGCACCTACTTTGTACCAGGAACTGTGCTGTAGGTCATACATTTTCTGTCTTCAAATATCCTAACAACAATATACAAGGTAGATCTCATTAACCCTGTTATATAAATGAGGAAATTGGGACTCAAAAAAGTTGGTCGACTTTTCCACGATCACACAGGAAGTAAGTGGCAGCACTTGGGTCCAAAGCCAGGTCTATTATGACTCATCGTCCACATTCTATTTTCTATTCCTTTTACATCTCTTCCCGGTGACTTGCACAGTGCAGGGGGTTAGGAAAATGATTACTAAGATCAAAAACACATCAACACCCCCAACCTCTCATAATAGTCTATACAAAAAGGTTATGTGATCAAGCAAGCAGGATGTTTCTGCATATATTATTCTTCCTATAAAATTCACACTATTGACATATTAAAGATTCTAAATATGCACTAAATAACAGTTCAGTTGTATTTGGCCAGTATTCCTTCAGTTCACTTGATCACAGAATGCTTTTTCTGATAACATCCATTAACATCTCATGAACATAGAATTCCATACAACATCCTTTAGAGAGCAAATTACAACCTCATGTTATCTTTTTCTCATTTTTTGAATGACAGTATTGGGTCAGAAATGAGATTGTCACTTATGAATGACAATACTGGCTGAGAAAGAAGAAATGATATGTATTAGGACTCACAACCCGTAACTGGTAAAGCTGGGGCTAGAGGTCAGAGCTCCCAGATGCTAATGGTTATGCTAATGAAGGCTTGGGATAAAATAGTCATAACACTTTGTTTATTCTCCCTGTTCTCCTTCCCTGAAAGTCATTCATGAATCTCTCTTCTTAACAAAATCTTACCACCCACCAAAGGAAATATTCTCTGACGGCTCCACCTTACATTCATCTCTCTCTCTCTCTCTTTCTCTCTCTCATAAATTCTTAAAACACTTGTAGAAGGATAAACACAGAGGGAAATAAAAGCTAATCCTCCATTTTATGCTGAAACCTGATACCTCTAATCAAATGTGACACTTCTTCATTTTGAACCTATACATGGTTTAACATGAATTCCTTAATTCAACATTCAAAGTAGCCTCTGTAAATCCTATTGCATTGGCATGCAAGAAAAAAACATAAGTTGCCACCTTAAATTCAGAATATGATTTTGTCTGTCTTGTGTTGCCTTCCCCCTTCCCTGTTTTAAAATTTTATTTATACGGTTGAAAAACAGAGACCATATCTTCTGTTTTGAAAGTCCCTCAAGGTACCTAGCACATGGTGGAAGGTGTTATGCAAAATTATGAATTCAAATCATAACATTTCAGCATTTTAAGAGACCATAAAATTATAGAATCACAAAACTTGAAGTCTAGAAAGAAACTGCAAAATGTGAGTCAAAGGGTCCAATCAATGTACAGGAAACAATCACAGTAACAACAAGGTAGAATTTGGGGCCCTCTGAATATCAAAGCCTGAAGGAATTTGAGGATACAATTGCTTCAAGTGTGTCTTTCTTATCAGCAGGTAAGTAACCCAGTGAAATGCCTTCTTTCAAATTCTTCTGAGATCAGCAGGAACTTCTGGGATTTACTATAGTACTGGTGGAAGTTTTCTTTAACTTGTGCCTACAAGACAAGTAAATTTCTTGGGCACTTTCCTTCCCCTCAAGCTACGCTTTCCCTTCCTTCTAAGCTTTCGAAATCCTCCTGAAGATTGCCAAAGATGTGCACACCCTCTTACATAATACCCCAGGTCTGACGCACAACGTTGGAAGTGATTGGTTTAAAGTCCGTAAATAAAGCAAATGGATCCTTAGGTTCTTCTCCTTGCTAGCTATCTGACTCTGGCTTCTCCTTCACTTTAAAAAGTCGAGTTGCTCAAATCTCGCAGAAGTAGAATCAAACACATGAAGACAGAGAATAGGAAAGAAATATTAGAAAATCAATCTAGGAAGTTGAACATCTAAATAAGAAGAATTCCAGAAAAAATGGCATGAGAAAGCAGAGGGAAAGAAAACAAAAATATTGAAATAATATGAGAAATATTGCCAGAATAGAAAGTCGCAGGTCTCCAGATTAAAAACACCAACTAAGTGCTCAACGCAAAAATGTTTAAAGCCACACCTTAAGACATGTGATAATGAAGATTTCAAAACACCTAGAAAAAAGGGCTGAAAAGTTGTTTTGCCAAATCCAATGGTGAATTATCAATGATCATTTTTCTTGACCTTTCAGTTGCATTTGACACAACAGGTTATGTTCTTTTCTTAAAACATCTTTGCTATTCCAAGACTTTGCACTCTCATTTTTTTTTTTTTTTTGGTTCTTCTATCTCTGTCTCTCCTTTCTCTTTCTCCCTTGCTAGATCCTCCTCATATTCCTAAATCTCTCAATATTGGTGGGTCCCTGTGATCATGTTTTAGTGATTTCATCCATGCAAATGGCTCTAAATGTATCAATACACTGATGACTGTCAAATCATATTTCTAGTCCTGACTTCTTCCGGGAAGTCTAGACTCACATAGTCAGCTGTCTGTGAGCATTTCTATTCAGAGAACAATGGGCTAATAAACTTTATCATGTTCAAGATGGAACCCTTGAATCCACATGTCCAAACCTGCTTCCTTTCCTATGTTCTCTATTTCAATAAATAACATCACTTATCATGCTGTTGCTTGATTCCAAAAGAATCAGCTTTGATTCTGCTCACTCACAGCCAACATCTACTCCATCAGCACATTCTTTTTGTTCAGGGTTCAAAATGTATCTTTAATCAGACCAAATCTCACCACCTCCTCTGCTACCACTCTAATTTCTCATCTGAGATATTTAACTGATCTTTTTTCTTCCACTCTTGCCCTGCTTTCCCCCTTGAAGTTTGTGTGCATCATAGCAACTACAGTAATTATTTTAAGAACACAATTCCAATCAACTACTTGTTCAAAACCATTCAATAGTTTTTCATCACACTTGGAATAAAGTGAACTCTGATACCAGTAGGTATCTTAGAGGTTTGAATGAAATATTAGATGACTCTTTATTCAACCTTGAGCCACAGATGCAGGTAATAGGCAGAAGAAGGACAAATCTCTCAGAGTTTTCCTTTCCTTTGGGACATGCTTCTCTTCCCTTTTGGAGGTTGCTAATTGGTAGGTATCACCCTTCTAGAAAGTTATGACTTGGTTACTCCAAGCTGATAATAAGATTCCTATTCTGTTTAACGCATAAAACTGGCTTTCTTCAAATGCTGTAAAGCTAGAGAGGGAATTGACCAAAATAGTAATAGTCCCTTAAAAGTTCTGGGAAATCAGGGAAAATATTAATAATCAGGCCATGTGTAGAAAACACTAGACCAAGATACTCAATGTAATCAAACCCATACCCTCTTTCCAGAGCAAGTATTAGTATTTTGTAATGCCTCTTACAGAGAAATCAGAAATAAATTTCCCATATACTCTAACATATTCTCACACATATTTTTTTTAAAAAACCTCAATCTCAACATTAGGTTCTAAAGATATTATAAGTAGGAAAAGGGAAAGTAATTTAAAATAATATAACATGTATCTTCCCATAAATATACTCTACAAAACATCATGAAATAATGAGATACTAACTTATAAATATTAAATCACCAAGAATATAAGCACTACATAGGCAGACTGATGGAAGTTATATTAACAACCACTATTTTCTGATACACTGAGCAACTCTCAATAAATTTTGAAGAAAACAACAGTAATAATACCTCTATAACAATTACTGTGTGCCAGGAACTATTTTAAACACTACATATATTATTTCATTTTGCCTCAAAACACCCAACTAGCATAATTGCTGCTATTATTCCATTTTATATATGAGAAAGTTGAGGACCAGAGCGGTTTAGTAACTTGCCAAAGGTCACACAGCTGGTAAATGGTAGAGCTGAGATACAAACCCTCATAGTCTGGTTGTAGAGTCAGTGCTTTTAACCAATATATTGCCTCTCTTGATTTAAACTGAAATTGTACTTCTGGAAATTTCTTTCTATGTTAAAACTGCACATTAAAAAGCAAACTTAGTATGTATACATGAAATGGAAACATGATGTAGGGTCAATTAATTACAAGTGGCTTTGTAACTAATAACTATCTGACAGGGGATTCACATCTCAAAGGGGACACAGGACAATCCTTGGTTGTTTGTTACTGTACATCACAGAAACTCTGTCCCCATATACTAAATGCTAGTAGGAACCCCATTCATTGAGATAACCAAAATTGTCCCTACAAAATTCCAGATTATCTCCTGCAAGTCATACCACATAAGACTAAAATCAGAAGATGTGAACTGTTATCTTTGCATTTTGTCTAACTCTATGCCTGACCAGTCACCATCTATGTCCAGACCTGAGTTTCCTGGTCTTCCAATGGATAATAACACTGGTCTAGATCAAGGGTAGCCAAGTTAAGTGCCAATGGGCAAGTCCGGTAGCATAAATGAAAATTGGTCAAGTGTAAAGAAAACATCATATAGCCCTCTTGGTTCAACTATTATGATCCAAATTTTCATGAGTAGAGAAACATAATTATCTTAAATACAGCAACAACAGCACAAGGGCAACACAGTGACACAAGAGGCAATTTACTTTGGGCCTCTCTTGCTGACACCCAGGGAGGAGTGATACAGGCAAGCAAGAGGTTCGCCTCCTACAGGGAGCAGTGGCTACTCAGCTTCATAGAATCATTGTCAGGTGGGATGGCCAGCCCGACGTTGCCTCATCTTCCACTTTTTAAAAATAATCCAAAACATCATATTTTTATAACATGAAATCAATTAATGATTAAGTGTTGGCTCACAACTTTTAAAAACATCATGAAAGTCAAACAAACGATATGTATGAAATTTTATTCATAAGTCTCTGGTTTGCTCACGCTACCTTTCCTTCCATTTCTGAAAGTCGTTCTAACTGAAACCCTATGATTTTACCTTTTTGAGGATTGTAAAGAGGAAATTCCTGGAATTATAAAAAAACACAGTTGTTGGAGGGATAAGAGGTTATTCCAGAAGTCTGGGATTTGGTGTTTTTCACTTCAGATATGAAAGTCATAAAGACAGCTCTGAGATTGTTGAAAGCTAAACTGGTCATCTAACTATTAAGTAAGCTAACTCCCCAAGGAAAGACTGCAAAATGTGGTAGGCATTCTTTCAAGTTAGTTTCTTTCTTTCTTTATTCATTTATTTATTTATTTGTTAAGAGAAGTACAGGATACAAGGCCTAAGTTTCCTTTCAATGTAGCACCGCCCCTGACATTGTTTATACTTTCCCCTTTGCACTGCTTGCAGGCACACTTTAAAGGAAAGTGACAAGGAGCTTACACCCCAGAGTGAGAAACAGTAAGTGTCTGCTCCACAGGGTGTGGACCAAGGTCTGCTCTTGGGTTTTTTTTGTTTGTTTGCTTATTTTTTTTTTTTTTAATTACAAAAGGAATTTAAGAGGGAGTCAGTAAACTTCACTTTACATCAGGAGTGTGCTTCCTTGGAAGTGCGGGAGAGCCATAAATCTTTTCTATCAAAGATCATTGTATCCATTAGGCAAAGAGGGCTGCCCTGACAGCCTAGCTATCAGCAAAGGAAGGAAGCCAGAGTGACAGGATGTGAACAGGTTAAAACGGTTTGTGGAATGCTAAGAAACAATACCCAGCTCCCTCTGAGAGGCCAGTCTTCTTTGGAAGGGAAGTCTCTCACTTCTCCAGGTTCAGACCAGGGGCCTGTTCAAGCAGGGCACAGGGGAGGGAAGTCTGTCTATTTTTAGAGTAGACCTATCATGCCGGGCCTTTTGCTTCCAGCTTAGGGTGCAGCACAGGATAAGGACTACACACTTTGGAGTCAGAGAGATGTGGGTTCAAATCCTAGATTTTCAAATCACCGATTTTGCTAAATGAGAGACGTTTCTCTACTTCTTAGGTCCATTTCTCTCATATGCAAAATGTTATGAATAATATTTGCCACACGTGTTTTTTCATGATTAAATTCAATAATTAATATAAAGTTGAAAGGATATTGCCTGGAAGTAGGCATGCGATAAGTTTAGATTTCTTTCTTTTTCTTTTTTTGAGTGCAGAAAAAATGGGTTCATCTTAGATACAGCTGCCTGGGAAGTAAGATTTTTGTTTGTTTGTTTGTTTTACACATATGAATCTTTTTAAATTTTTTTCATTTTTTTAAAAATTGACAAATAATTAGATGCGTTCATGGGGTAAATAGTGAGCCTCTGTCAAATGGCTCTTCTTAAAGAGAAGGATTTTTTGTTCTGACTTGCCAGCTTGCTAATCTGAGTCTCATTTGTACTGAAACTCATTCCTGAGTGTGTAAAATATGAAGCAAATTCTAAATATAATTTAGGATAAATATGTTTCGATACATATAATGTGTAGTGATCAGATCAGAGTAATTTTTTTTTGAGAGGTGCTAGGCAACATACTTAATAACAGTATCTTTAAACCCAGGTTTTTGTCATTATATACTCAATACATTGTCAAATTTAATATCAGAAAATCTTAGAATTGAAAACGTCACAGAATAGTACCAATCCAGAGGCTTTTTCTTGCCCCAGTTCCTGATTACCTGACTCTCCTCCCAACCAACCTGTGATAATGAGGTAAGTTCTCACTATTAGCCCCATCTCCAGATTAGAAAATGAGGCTCAGAGGACTTAAATAACTTGCCTTAAGTGATTAAGATAAGCTCTGAAATCCCATCAGTTTAAATCCAGAGTTTGAAACACAGCTGCTATACAGACTGATGAGAAATAGGATATCCCTCTGCTCTCTAGCAAAAAAGATCAGAAAATATTTTGCTCTTCCTTCACCTGGCATTTTGGAGAAACCATGTGGCCATCTGTGAGGGCATCGTGTGGCAGCTTCCTCAGTGATCCCTAGGTTTTCTCAGCCTGAAATCCCCCTTCCCCATAAATATTTCTCTTCAAATCTGGAAAATAATGCATAGATTTTTCTTGGGCTCCAGCCTAAATGTTAGCTCTCTCATGAAGTTTCTCCAGCAGACTTCCTTCCTTTTTTGACACAACTAATTATCATAGAGGACAGAAGATGAATCCTGATGCTGACATTGCCTCTGACACTGTGTAAGGTGCTTGAACTCCATGGGCCTCCACTTCCTCATCTGTACAAGACCGTAATAGCCTCCCAGGGTTGATGTGAGGATGAAACAAAAATGGTACCTTTCAAGATTTTAACACAATGACTGACATATTTACAGTGAGTGTTCTCTAGATTTTCTGGCTTTGCCACATTCTAACTTTGTGACCTTAGTTAAGCAACTTACCCATTCTATGTTTTAGCAGTCATATTTGAAAATGAGGAATATAATATTTATCTCATAAAACTATTACTGGGAGGATTAAAGATACGATACATGAAAAAATCCTAGCATAAAATCTGACACCTAAAGGCAGGCTTGCTTTCTTCTTCTATACTTCATGGAAAGATTCTGGTGTATCCTAAATTAAGGATTCCAAGTTTGAAAAGTATAGTCACTTTTCTTCACTTTAAAGAACTCTCAGTATGGTAGTATATTTATATCCCACATTTGTAATACACGACTCTATCTCTATCCTTAGTTTTCATTGCTTTCTAGAGTGTGATCTTGTAAAATATTTACAGTTGAAATCTCTTTTGTATTTATAAGCCATTAACCAAATAAATCAATGAGTGTGCACCATTTCTTGAAAGTCAGTATGAATCATTGACGAACTCTTCCTCTGACAAATGGCTCTTCTTAAAGAGAAGGATTTTTTGCTCTGACTTGCCAGCTTGCTAATCTGAGTCTCATTTGCACTGAAACTCATTCCTGAGTGTATAAAATCTGAAGCAAATTCTAAATATGATTTAAGATAAATAATTTGGAGAGGAGAGTTTGGAAGGGCTGTGACTGGATACTGGTCCGGAAGCTATTACAAGCAGTTCATAGCAATAGGACCTCCTGCGGATCAACCAAGTGAACTATTTGTGTTTTTAACAGATATATGAGGAAATAATCACACTATGAGAGAAAAACAGATAACTATAAAAAATGAATTTCAATTCAACAAACATTACCTAATGTACATTATACTGAAAGCTTTAAACTAGATATTTTGGTATATAAACAACTATTTTAAAGCATTGAACTTTCTTTGCAGTAATATATATTTTTCACCAGATTTTGAAACACCAATTAAGGGAAGAAACATCAAGAAGAGGTATATAGTAGTCCATGAAGTTAGAAAAATCTATTTTAAATATTTAGTCATTTTTATTTATACTATTTGATCACAGAAAGTAGACTATATTTTGGGTCATGATACAAAATTCAATAAACTAAAGGAATTCAAGTAACACAAAGTGTGTTCTCAAATCACAGTGAAATAAAATTAAAAATCAATAATAATGATAAACTAAAGCTTTACCACTAAGATCAGGAACTACTGGAAGTCCTGACTAATTTAATAAGACAAGAAAAGGAAATAAAGTGTCTATGGTTTGAGAAGGAAGAAATAAAACAGTCTTTGTTCATGGATGATATAATTGCCTATGTAGAGAATTCAAAAGAATTGAAAAAAATGGAATTAATTTGATTATAGCAAAGTTGCAGGGTATAAGTTTAATATAAAAAAATATAAAAAAGTCATTACTATATGCTAGCAAATTAATAAGAGCAATTTGAAATGAAAAAATAATATCACTTACATTAGCACTCAAAAAATACTTATGTATAAGTCTGACAAAACTATACACAAGGTCTAGATGAGGAAAACTATAAAACTCTGATGCAAGATATAAAAGAACTAAATAAATGGAGAGATATTTCACGCTGATATATAGGAAGACTCAATATTGTCAAGGCACCGGTTCTTCCCAACTTGATCAATAGATTCAATGCAATCCCACTTAAAATCCCAGTAACTTATTTTTTGGATATAAACAAACTGACTTGAAAGTTTACATGAGAGACAAAAGCCATGAATAGCCAACTCAATATTGAAAAGAACAATGAAATCAGATGACTGACACTACCCAACTTCAAATTTAATATAAAATTACAGTAATCAACACAGTATGGCATTGGCAAAAGAATAGACAAATAGATCAATGGAACAAAATAGACAGAAAATAAATAGACCCCCATAAGTATAGCCAACTGATTTTTGAAAAGGAGCAAAGGCAATGCAATGGAGAAAAGATAATCTCTTCAACAAATGGTGCTGGGACAATTAGACATCCACATGCAACAATAAAAGAAAAGAATCTAGACACACACCTTATACCTTTCACAAAAATTAACTCAAAATGGATCACAGACCTAATGTAAAATACAAAACTATGAAATTCCAATAACACAGAAAATTTAGATGACCTTCCATATGGCAATGGCTTTTTAGATACAATATCAAAGGTGTAATCCATGAAAGAAATAATTGATAAACTGGACTTCATTGAAATTAAAAACTTATGCTCTATAAAAAACAATGTCAACAGAATGAGAAGATAAGCCACAGACTGGGAGAAAATATTTGCAAAAGACATATCTGAAAAAGGACTATTGTCCATAATATACAAAAAAACTCCTTAAAACTCAATAATGAAGAAATAAACCACATTAAAAAATAGGCAAAACACCTGAATACAGACCTGAATAGACATATTGCCAAAGAATATACACAGATGATGGATAAGCATATGGAAAGATGTTCAATATCATATGTCATTAGGAAACTGCCCCAAATAAAAATAAGAAAGAAGTACCAATACACACCTAAGGCCACAATGGCCAAAATCCGAAACACTTAAAACACCAATGCTGGCAAGGATGTGGAGCAATAGGAATTCTCACTCATTGCTAGTAGGAATACAAAATGATACAGCCACTTTAGAAGACAGTTTGGCAGTTTTTCATAAAACTAAATATACTTTTACCATATAATCCAGCAATCACACTTCTTGGTACATACTCTAATGAGCTGAAAATCTATGCCTGCACACAACACTCCACACAATGTTTATAGAAGCTTTATTCAAAATTGCCAAAACTTGGAAGCAACCAAGATGTCCTTCAGTAAGTGAGTGGATAATTAATCTGTGGTGCATCCAGATAATGGAATACTTTTTTCAGATATAAAACAAAATGATCAAGTCATGAAAACACATGGAGGAAACTTAAGTGCATATTTCTAAGAAAAGAAATCTGAAAAATCTACATACAGTATGATTTTTAAACAACACAAATTCTGGAAGAAGACCAAACTATAGAGACAGTAAAATCACCAGTGCTTTCCAGGGATTGGGGGGAAGGGAGATATGAATAGACAGAGAACAGAGGACTTTTAGGGTAGTAAAACTCTGCTGTCTATTCAAAAAATTTAACACAGATGTTTAATCAAAATGTCTCTAGAAAATTCCTGTACATGTGACAACTAAATAATAAACTTCTAAATAAATATGGGTCAGTGGAAAAAATCAAAAGAAATTTTAAAAGGCTTTTGAGCTTAAGAAAAAGATAATTTCAGGACTCTATCAAATATATGGGATGCAACTAACAAAGCACTTAGCACCAAAAGCATATATTAGAAAGAAAAAGAAGTTTCAAATCAATATTTCAGCTTCTGCTAAGGAAACTGGAAAAAAAAGAGCAAAAACACACACACAAAAATTTAAAAATAACACAATAGAAGAAATAAAACAATCATAAGTCAATAAAATAAAAGAAGGAAAAGAATAAAAAATAAACCAATAAAACCAAAAACCTTTTTTGAGAAGGTCATAACATTAATTGACCACCAGCTAGACTAATCAGGAAAGAAAGAGGGCAAATTACAAATATCAGAAATGGGAGAGGTGATTTCTCTATAGATTCTATATATATTAAGAGGATAATAAGAAAATATTATACAACTTCATATGCAGATAAATTTGACAACTGAGGTAAAATGCACAAATTACTGAAAACATTCAAAGTATTAAAGACTACTCAGAAAGGAATAGATAACCTTAATAGCCCTAAAAATATTTAAAAATTAAATTTTGGTTAAAAATCTTCCCACAAAGAAAACTCTATTTCTAGATGGTTTCACTGGGGAATTCTATCAAACATAAAGATAAAAAAATTACAGAAACTCTTTAAGACAAGTGAAGAGAAAGGAACACTTCCCAGCTTATTTTGAGGTCAGCATCACTCCAATATTCAAACCACACAGAAATATTACAAAAATAAAAAAAAGCACTACATGCCACAATCACTAGAAAGATTACTTAAAAATTGTTATTTCTAATAAAAACCCCTCTGCAACTAGAAAGAGAAAAAAATTTTCAATTTGATAAAGGGAATCTATCAAAAATTATAGCTAACATCATACTTAAATGATGAAAGACAAAATTTTTTCCCCCTAAAATCAGGAACAAGGCAATGAAGCCTGTTCCCACTGCTTCTATTTAATATTATACTAAAGGTTCTAGCAGGTGAAATAAGACAGGAAAAGTAACAAAACTCCAGATTGGAAAGAAAAAAGTGAATTTGTTTTTAATATCAAAATATATAATTATTTACATAGAAAGTTCAGTAGAATCTACTTCCTACTTCCTTCTCCCCTCCTCGAATAAGCCAGTAGAACTAAAAGATTAATTTAACAAGGTTCCAGTATATAAGATCAATATGAAAAGTAAAATATATTTTTATATAGTAGGAACAATTTCAAATTGGCATTGTACAATACCTTTTAAAATAGCATCAAAACCATGAGACATTTAGATATATATCTGACAGAAGACGTGTAAGACTTGAACATTAAATATTAAAAAAAAAATTGCTGGATAAATTAGAATAGAACTAAACAAATGGCAAGATATACCATGTTCATGGATTGGAAGATGTTCTATTGTTAAGATGTCAATTTTCTCAAAATTGAACTATGCTTTCAACCTAATCCTATGAAAATTCCAGAAGACATTTTTGTAGAAATTGGTATGCTGATTATTAAATGTATATGAAATTCAAATGACTGAGAATAGCAAAAGCAACTTTTAAAAAGAACCAAGTTGGAAGATCTTACTCAACTTAGCTACAGTAAACATGACAGCGTGGTATTGATTTCAAAATAAATAAATAGACAAAGACAACAGAATTGAGATTCCAGAAGTAAATATACATATATATAAACAATCATAAATAAAAATACAAAAACAGCTCAGTGGAGAAAGAATAGTTTTTCACAAAATGGTGCTGGAATAATTGGATAGGCAAATGCATATCCATACCTCATATTGTATACAAAAAACAACTCAAAAAGGACCATACAGTTAAATGTAAAACTTAAAATTATTTTAAAAATTCTAAGAAAATAGGAAAAAATTCTGACATTGAATTAGGTGAAGATTTCTTCATTATAACATGAAAAGCAAATTTTTAAAAATGTTAATTTTGTCTTTATAAAAATTAAAACATTTTTCTCTTTAAAAGACACTGATAATAATATGAAAAGACAAGCAACAACTGGTGGAAACTATTTTCGCATCCCGTTTCTGATAAAAGACATATATCCAGAATATCTGACTACTCTAAAAACTCAATAGGGAAACAAAAAACCTAAGGAAAAATGAACAAAAGATTGAATGGGCACTTTACCAAAAAAGATATATATATATGACAAATAAACACATAAAATATGCTCAAAATCATTAGTAGTTAGGAAAATGCAAATTAAAAGTATAGTAAGATGCCGCTACAACCTTATTAGAATATCTAAAATTAAAAAGACTCATCATAGTAAGAGTTTGTGTTGAAGTAAAGCCACTAGAGCTCTAACACACTGCTGGTGGGAATTTGAAATAGCACAACCACTTTGGAAAACAAGTTTGAAATTTTACAACAGTCCAAAAAAAAAAGGATTTTTATTTTATATAAAAATTGAGAAAATGCAAATTAATCTCAAGTGACAGAAAGAGTATTACTGGTCATGGGGGGCGCTAGAAAGACAGGTGGGAGGGATGTATTTCAAAGGTGCAGAAGCAACTTCTAAAAGTGATGGATATGTTTATTATCTTGATATTGTGATGGTTTTACAGGTGTATACATAAGTTAAAATTTGTCAAATTGTACAATTTAATCATGTACTGTTAAATGTATAAGATAACACTCTAAAGAGGAAAAGCCAAGATTTTAACCAGGTAATGTCTTTTGGTCCCACTTTTTTGCTTCGTGTAGCCTAGACCTTGAAGTCTGAGTGCAGATGTAGCATGTAGGGGGGAGAATGAAGTAGTGAAAAAGTGGACAGAGCAGGAATTGACAGAACCAGGGTAGGAGGACTCAAGGACATTTGTGGTGGTGGCGTGGAAAGGACGCGGAGAGACCTGAAGAGATTCACTTATCATTGAGTTTCAAACACCTCAGGAAGCTCCGTGGAGTCTTGAGGTCTGGGCTCCGACCTTTCCTCCTCAGAGAGGCCCTCCCTAAATACCCAACCTCCAATGGCAACACTTGCGAGGGCACTGTCAGAGACTCTATTTTATTTTCTTCATGGGACTTATCCCGGTATGAAATGATCTTGCTTATTTCAAGGGTTGTGAATTCATTTTCTGTCTTGCCCTGATGGAGCGAGGTGGCTCACCTGCCTAACTCACGGTCTTCCAGTGTGTAGCACAGTGCCAGCCACACTGGAGGCGCCTGCGGAATAAACGTGTGTTGAATGGACAAGTAAATGAATTCATCCTTTTCTATTTTAGGTTCTGTGTTTAGTTCAGGGCTTGACAATCTCCCTAAATACTATTTGCCAAAAACTTTTTCCCTTAATTTCTATTCCCATGTCTGTTAAGAAGGAAATTAAATCCAGATGTTTCTGAATCATCCTCCTTGAACTCACCAGAGTTTGGTGGTGTAAGAGCTGAGTTGTGGAGATTTTCCTTTGGTAAAACAGTGCTCAGAGATGGAAATAAGCAATTCCCAGAGATAAAGAAGGATAAAAAAAGAGTGTGAACATTTCTAAGTTGTATCTCTAGTTGATATTTTGAGAGGGGTTGGTACGGTGTGTGGCGTGCTAGCAGCCTCTTCAAAGGCAGGACAACCTGTTGTGAACCACCCTACTATAAAATCTCATATTCTCCAGTGGGTAGTGAAATCTTCTACCTGAATCTTTCATTCTCAGACAATGCCAGGGAAGGTTGTCACCTCTCATCTTCATTATTCATTTTGCTTGATATATCATTACTTTAAAAGCAGAAGTCTGGTGGAGATGTGAAGACATGTTATGCAGTAACAGATCTTTCAAGACAACATCAGGAAGGAGAACAAGTCTGTTTGGGAACTGCCTATCCAGTGTTGGTTTTTTAAATTTATTTCTTGTTTTTTTTGTTATTGCTTTTTTAAAATTTGTGCGCACACGCGTGTGTGTGTGTGTGTGTGTGTGTGTATTTTATAAAAGGTTTGGGGAATGAATATGAGCTTTCAAACAAAAGATTTATTTTTAAATTCCACCCCTACAATTTACTGGTAGTGTTTTCTTGGGACATTGCATAAGTTCTCTGAGCCTCTGTTTCTTTATTTGTAAAAACCGAACTAAAATAGTATAGAGTTGTTATGATGATGAGATTTTTTTTATTAAGGGCCTGTCAAAATGCCTAGTATATGTTAGAAATATTAAAAAACAGATAAAATAAAAGAAAAATAATGAGGCAGAAAGAGAGAGACAATGAGGGAGAGAGGAAGGGAGAAGACAAAGGGAAGGAGGGAAGGAGGAAGGGAAGGAACAGGGAAGGAAGGAAGGAGGGAAGGCAGGCAGTAGTATGGTGGTCAACGTTTGGCAAGGTAACAACTGGCTCTGTGGTAAAATAAATAAATTAATAAACCCTGGGTTGGTAGTCTTTGGTAATTTTCATAATATAAATACTTCCACCATGGCCAATTATAAGCTATCAATGTAAGGTCAACTAGTCAGAAATTTTCTAAAAGTTTATCAACTCTTGCAAGCTGGTATGGGGCAGTACCTGCATACCATTGAAGAAAGTCTACAAAAGGCCATGGTTGTTGAGAAAATAATCACTGGTTAGCTGTCCTATGACTGTGATGAATTCAAAATATAGTTTCGGGACTAGCACCGTGGCTCATGCCTGTAATCCAAGCACTTTGGGAAGCCTATGTGGGAGGATTGTTTGAGGCCAGGGGTCCGAGACCAGCCTGGGCAATATAGCGAGACCCTGTCTCTACTAAAATAAAAAAATTAGATGGGTGGGGTGGTGACACATGTAGTCCTAGCTAGTTGGAGGGCTGAGGCAGGAGGATTGCTTGAGCCCAGGAGTTTAAGATTGCTGTGAGCTATGATTGCACCATTGCACTCAAGCCTGGGCAGTAGAGTAAGACATTGGCTCAAAAAATAAAAGAACAAAAACAAGTATATGGTTTTAATTCAAATTAAGTCTCTAAATATTAATTTCCACGTTTCTAAAAAGGTGCTATATTTAAAGCTGGATTATGAGATGAGCTCAAAAAACTTTATTTATTATACTCTTCATTTATTATACTCTTTGATATTTTCAGGCTCCAGGATTTATAAGAAAAAGCTGAAGACAAATAGTACTTTCTGAGAAAAAGTCAGGGCTGAACTCAGAAGCAGGAGCATTTTGCAGATTCCAACCAATGATCTGCCAGACCTACTTTTAAAAAAACTGTTGGGCTGATAAAGTAAACTCTTACAGATATGCCAAGTTTTCAAACAATTTCTTCAGGATAAAATGCAATATATGAAACACCTAAAAAGTGTTAAAAGGTAAATTAGCCACAGCAAAATTTTAAAGAGTTTATTTGAGCAAACTGTGATTCGTGAACCAGGCAGCTCTGAATCAGCCGTTTGTGGGCTCCCATAGGAATATAGGGAGGAGGCGTTTATTGGGTGAACATGGAAGCAAAGAAAATATTCAATCAGTTACAATTATACAGTTGCCTTATTTGGTCTTTTAAGTTTCATTTTTCTTTAATATAATAATTTACAACAAATAGTCCAACTTAAGTTCCACTTATGTTTGCAGACCAAGCAAGGTTGAGGTCACTTACAAGGCCTAACCAGTTTTGTCTGCTCAGGGGATCCTTTAGCCCTGGCCTCCATTTTAATTTATTTTGACAGAGGAGATTATATCTTGATCATTATCATTCATCAATATCTCAGTGTTAGATTTGTCTATTTCACAACCAATTCTTTAGCAATAATTCAAAGGAATGGAGCTTAGGACAGGTAAGTCTGGAGATGGGGTTCAGAGAGTCAAAATTATCCTAGATTCTGGCATACTGGAAGGAAGCGTGGCCCAAGGAAAGTGTTGCTTTGGTGGGTCCTGGGCTAGCTAGGAGTGATGAGAGAATCTTGCTCCAGGACATAAGGGGAAGTGTAGGAACAGGTCCTATATTCCTGTATGGCAGCATTGAGTTTTGTTTTTGTTTTTCTTTTAGCTAAAACGAAGGAAACCCATATTTTTAATGTTTGTGTAATGTTGGGCACATTACATACCTATTGTGATTCAGTGAACTCACCTATAAAAAGGAAGCACTGATATCAGCAGATTCTTGTGAGCTGTAACAAATGCATTTGGGATGAGATGAGGCATTAGCTCAGGGACCATTCGATTGTTTTCTTAGTTTCCTTTCTCTTTCACATTTTCTCTCTAAGGAGCAAATGGAAAGACATAAAGGTGTTTCATAATGGAGACCGTGGGACAGGTAAATGCCAAGTGTGGTGTGTGCATGTGAGCACACACGTGTCTTAGTGGGTCACAATATAAACATCTGATGTCAAGGCAGAGGAAGGTATTTATTAGAATCACATGGTTTTATTTACTTCCTTAGGAGGTACTCAGCTCGATTAGGAAACTCGTGACCCCCTCGCTCAGAGCCCATTTCAGACGCTGCATCTTTAACGAGGCTGTGTCTAATTCTCTCTGCAGAAACCAGCCTTCCCCTCCACTGTACTTTTTAGTTTCTTTGCCCTCTGGTTGAAGCAGAGGTCCAGGCTTCCTGGTGACCTAATTATCTTGTGGGGCTCAGGTTTGTGAGACTGACCCTTTGCTTGCCAGGAGCACAGGCCTCTCTTGGATTACCTAAGATCATAAAAAGGTACTATAAGAAAATACATGGCCTTAAGAAAAACAGAGATCTCAACCAGGTCTCATAGGAACTAGGAGCATCTGCATAGTCTGGTCTCCAAGAAGAATAGAAATTGTCACACACCTGGGCCTCAGAGAGATAGAAATACCTTCAGAAACTGGAAAGACACTTGAGATCCAAGCAAGCTCATTGCACAAATCCTAGGACGTTCTTCACATAAACGCAAGGTACACACCTGGGCAGTCAGTCACACAGCCCTGTAGGTGACTGTGCCTCTCCTGTGGGGCCCCTGAGTCTGCCCTTCACCCTAACTCAACTACTCTTTCTGTCTACGCTTTTCCTTCTCTGCTGTTTGCTCGTTTCTAACAGAGAAAATCTGACTGTCAAGGTGCTCACCATTGTTCACTGGTCAGTTCTTCCATGCCACCTGTAGTGTGCTGGCCAGTTGACTGTCCTTGAGTTTGATGTTCACGCCAAGAAAATCACCCATGGCTGAGATGCTGTGTTCACACTTGGCACTAGCAGAACTTCTTATGTGGGGGGACTGTGTCTGTTTGGGAACCCCAACAAAGGTAGTTGTGGCATGGCGGGCATCTAAAGCCAGGAACCCCCAGTGGACTATCCTATCTCCATCACTGCTCTCTGAATTCCTTTTATAAGATAAGCAAACTATCTCTTCTTCATCCAAGTCCCCTACAGCAACTATTAAATAATAGGTACTGCACAGACACTTTTAAAATTCAATTGGACTGATTTTTCTCTAGATTCATTTAGCTTCTCATTAATTTTGCCTCTGGTTTGATAAGGGTGCATTTGTGCATGTGATGTTGGGGGGTGGGGCACAGAGAGCATGAGACACATTAGAAAGGTATTCTATTAACAAAATACCTTTACAGAAAATAAAATGGCAAGCAAGGGGTCTGAACTCAGTTTAAAAACAAATTTTAATAAGATATCTTAGAGCCTCCTATCTAGAGGAAACTTTAAGTAGACAGAACACATCTTTCTTTATTTTTTCTTCTTACACACCTGCAGAATACTTGATGGCTATGGCCCCATTTCTACACTTAGGATGTTATTTAGTTGAAGCCCTTTTATTTTACAAATAAAACATATAGGTGTTTGATATTCACCCTTTGAGCCTACTACCTGAAGAGTTATCTTAAATGTGATCAGAAGAAGATGCCAAAATAGGAAAGATTCCTGATAAGGAAAGATTGGTATGTTGTATAGCATTATTGGCTATAGCTTTCAGCAATTGTTGGTCACTACCCCTCACGTGTGAAGGATGAGAAGCAGCACAAACACCAAGAACTACTTTTGTGTCAACTTTTGTTTTACTTATCATCCTGCATCCTAACAGCAAATTGCACATCTTCATTCATACTAATCTCTTTTGTTTACCTTAATATCCCCATCATAATGCTGGCTATGTGTAGATTCAATAAATCTTTGCTAACTCAATAAATCTTCAAATATACACATGCAGTACAAATTGAATAAATGAGAGTGCTTTGTCACCATTGCTAATTATTGTTCACCTCACCCATCACCTTCTTGGTTTCCTGGACTTTGACCCTATTTCCTTCTTCACCTTCATCTGTTCCTACTAGGGCTGCCAGATTTGGCCAATACATATACAGGACATGTAATTAAATTGGAATTTTAGATAATCAATGAAAAAATTTAGTGTATGTCCCATGTGAATGTGCCATGTATGTGCAATTCATATTTAACTGACAGTCTTGTATTTTAACTGGCAACCCTAATACATACCAATGGCCCCAATCACTGAAGTCTATTTGATGCCACAGCTCTCCCCACCCCCACCCCGTTTCTGCCCTCCCCATCCCACTGCACCCCTGACTCTCGCAGGGCTGATCACACACCGGACTGGGCTCGGCTGGAATGTCAGCCAGAATGAGTCTTTCTCTAATGAAAGGAGGTGCAGGTCTTCTGCACGGCCTACAAGTGCACAAGGTCTCCAACGGGCTTCCTAAAGAAAACAGGAGCTGCCAGGGAGAAGGGAGGCATCCTGACCAAGAACACTTGCCTCTTTTGTCTAAAATAAAGAAAAGAACTATTCAAAAACTAAATTGATTAAAATTGAGGGAAATTGCCGGACCATTGATAATTGCAGCAAAAGGGCAGTGGTCACTCTGACTGATTGCCACTTCAGAGGGAGCTGTGCACCAACAGCCAATCAAGGGCATTAGTGAGCAGCAACCTTTTAGTGACCCACAGTTCCCCCTTCAGGAAGCATTTCACACAAGTCTTTAAAGCCAGGCCAAAGCATTTTCCGCACCATATTTACCTTTAATTCCCAAACCGAAAAGGACTGAAAATCATTCCGTCTCTAAATGTCTTTCACATGCTTAAGAGATAAATGGGAATGGTCTTCACCTCAACAGCTTTCTTCATCTACCAGCCTTTGAAATGCAACAGGCGGGTGAGGCCTTGTGGCCTCCGTGCATCCTGGGGACTCTGGCACCCACCTTCCTGTGCCCCATAGGACAGTTCAGAAATGCTGCTCCTGCTCGATGCCATGAAAACTCGAGCACTTGCCTACTTTGTAGTTTTTCCTACATTGTCTCACAGTGGCACCTTGACGGAAATAAATATCTTCTCTGTTTTAAAAGGAATATTTGTATTTATAAATTCAGTGGAAGAATTTTGACCTAGGACCTGGGAAGCTGGGAGTGGTCCTGGCTCAGCCACAGGACCATTGTTGAATGATTTCAGGCAAGTTGTAGAACACTTCTAGACTTCACCTTTCTCACTGAGAAAGTAGCAATGTTGCACATAGTCCACAGGTCCCTGACTGTGCCAGTCATTGCAATACCTGTCAGAGAAAAGATATTGCATGTATATGTGTGTATGCGCACGCATGTGTGTGTGTGTGTGTGAAATTTTTAAATAATACACTGAAAGTAATGTCTTTTAAATATTACTTTTACTTTGAAGTTTCCCCTATAAAGTCACATTTGGAATCAATAATCTGTATTGTAAATAAGCTTTCTGGGTTATTGTAAAGATTAGATAGGTCTGGAAATAACTAGAGAAAAAGGTCACCAGTCTACTCCTACTTAGCATTTCATAGCAGAAACATTGAACATTTCATTTTATTTTATTGTCCTACTTATTCACAGGGACCTGGAGGCTGTGCATGTCAGAGAGTAAGACAAGGCCTCCAGGGATGTTTAAGAGGTCAAGGATCTACACTACGAAGGGAAGAGGAGGTGCCCTCTGTCCCCCAGCCAGGAAACCCCACACACTTGATAGAGGGGTACTTCCTCAGACTGAACATAAGGCTGAGGTGAGCTTAGCCCTGGCCTTCGAAAAAGAAGCTTTGTTTGCTAGAGGAAGGATTGACATGTGATTGAAATTGGCCTGGAAGAACAGTTTTAAATGTGGATTCCTTGAGATTGTGAATCTCTAGACATTTAAGAATCCACATCTCCATTCTCTGTAAGCACCTACCCTGTGAAAATAGGGTTAGGTTGCTCCTAGGGAGCTGGATTCTGGCTCCAGAAGTACTACCAAACTACTTATGTGACTTTGAGCTCTTTTCTGCCTCTTTCAATACTTCCAGTTCCTCAACTGTAAATTAGAAGGTTGGTTGGTATGTGTAAGGTCCTTTCCAGCTATAAAAGGATGCAAAATGATTTTTATTTAAAACTTCTGTGATTAACGTTTAGATAATCTAACAAAAAGGTATGTAAATATTATTTTATAACTTCTGGTGACAAAAAATACTAACTCAATGTATATAAAAAAATGAATGTCCAAATCTGGCACATCTATGCAAAAAATACTATTCAGTCATATAAAAAGGTGAGTTTTATCTTTATCTATTGCCCTTGAGGGATGTCTATAATGAATCGTAAAGGTGAGAAATCTAATAGAGAACTTAAGCAAGTTATAGAAAATTTTTGTGTATGAATTTGATGTTTTCAATAAAAAGCAGCCAAAGCATATGTTTGTATGTTTTGCATGAACATTGAAAATAGATACAAAGGTACTCATCAAACTGTTACGATTAGTATTCTAGGGAAAAGGGATGGTGTGAGGGAATATTATTAGCTGTTATTTTCATAACTTCAAACTGCTTCACTGGGTGTAGTAATTTATGTTTTTTAAAAATAAATTAAATCAATGAATAAAAACTCAAACATTCTTTGTTCTTCTCCTGAAGAAAGAACATGGGGTATGGAGTGGAAGTTAAAGATCCTGTCTACAAAAGCTATTGGGAAACATTCCCACAAAGCTAGGTTTCTCTTTCTTTAATACCAGCCTCAAGAAGGAGTCATTCATTCTCCCACAACATCCAGAGTAAACATCTACTCTAAAACATATTACTATTCTATTGTTATCATTTATGTACTTGTCTTTGTCCTCCTAAAATGAAAACTCCATTGCATATGGTATATGCTCAATGAATTTTGCACAAATTTTATTTATTTCTAACCTTTATGAAATTGTTTGTTACATGCAGTTGCAAAAATGAGACTGCAGGGATATGATTGGTAGTTTAAATTTTGTTTCCAAGTGACCACAATGAGCACTTGGTTAAAAATTGACAACATTAAAGGAACACCAATCTGTGCTAATTACCACCATTTAAATGATTGCTTGTGCCCTTTATTGCTGCCAAAAACACTCTTGGAGCCTTTCTCCTCCACCCACTCCACCAAAACACAGTGCAGGCTAGATGAAACAACATCCTTTTTGGCACCAAAAGATGAGAAGTTTAAGTCCTGATTCTGCTTCTTCTGGCTGTTGGAAATCTGGCAAGTTCTTAACTTCTCTGTGCCTTACTTTGCTCCTTTATTAAATCGGGACAGTGAGGACTACTTCACAGAGTGATTGTAAAGTTGAGCCAATAAGAATATTGGGGCAATAAATATTGTAGAAGGAGCAACTGTTAAAAAAGTAGCAACTTACATTGCCCCTTCTCTGACTTGGAAAAGATCAGAGGAGCCGTGACGGTTGTCATGAGGAAAAGCACGTGTGCACCTAGCTCATTCAGGTAAACTTGTGAGAGCGACATGAAGATTTCTCACACTAAGTATGATGGAGCAGTTATTCCCTATATAAAAATATTAATATTTTTCATTTTTCGAAAAATAACATTACTTGGTTTATTTTAGGTATAAAGTCTTCTTAATGTATACTATTAACATATTCTTAGTTCACAAAAAAAAATCACATACATATCTCTTCAGTTCATTAGCTATGTATCTTACCAAGTAAAAGCACAACTCATATTTGTATGAGGTCCATATTTTTAATACAAAATTTGAGATCTATATTTTTAAATAAAGATAAACTAATTCTCTACTTGTTCTATGCCTCACCTCTCTAACATGAAGAGGAGAAACAAAAAACTGAACAATCCTCTTGCCTATATTGGGTTCTCTCTTCTCTCAGCATTCCAGGTTAGCTACATATAGGTCTGTCTGCGGCAGGAAACACAACAACATTTCAGAATACTCACAACACCACAATTTCTTGTTCCACTGTCAGCCATCTGTGTTAGACTGTGGGCCCACGATGAAGCCAAGGATTGTGACTTTTGCATTCAGCATCCTCAAATGCCCCAGCACAGGGTTTTGGCAAATAGAAGATGGTCAATAGATTTTTGTTGAATGTATGAAATAAAGAGAAGCTCATATTTGAGAATGGTATTCTGCTGGCCAGGCTAAAAGTATGAATTAGATTTCTCCTTTTCAACTACTTCTACGCTACTTTATCCACGCTGACCTCATGGCCCTCACCTCCATCCACGTGTACCCAAATACCTCTTCCACTATCACATAAACTCTTTGAGGCCAGACACTTTGTTTTTTTTTTTTTATTTTTCATTTTCCTCCTAATCACATACCCCTTACCTAATTCCAGCCCAATGCCTGTCACCTTTTCGAAGGGCATTACATGTTTATTGAATGAAACTGAACCTATAATCTAGAGGTTAACCAGAATAATCTCTCAAAGACACTGTCAATTCTAATATTCCACAATTCTGGAATGCTACAAAGACATTTTCCAAAATGTCCTCATTTGATTCTGTAACTTGTTTAATAAGCCATCCATTAATTCATATAGCCCTTGTTGTGTGTATGCCTGAGAATGATTTATATATATTCATCTATACCGTTTCTTGTGATGCCAAGCTTGGAAATAAATGCTTCCTGTGCTAATGTGTTATAAGATGGCATGTTCTGTACCCAGAGGCCAGCGAGAGCATTTTAAACAATGACATAACATGGTTTAGGTTATATTTATGTTATTTATTTTACTTTACTTTATTTCTAAGACTGTATTATAAGACTGGTAAACACTATAATTCTTAAACCAAACCAAATATATCTCAAGTTTTGCTAAATAGAGGCCAACCATATTCTTAAATCAGAAGACTAAATAAAACGATCCTTACATTCTTCAGAGAGTGTCTAATGTGAACCATGTTTGATGTACATCATGCCAGGATGATATCGGGACGAGAGAGCTTATGATCTAATACTTCTCTGTACAGGAAAGTCAGAAAGCACTGAGTCTCTGCGGTGAATGACTAGAAGAAGTCAGGATTCCCAAAATACTAAATTACTTCCAGAGTAAAACATTCTGTACTATTTACAAGTAGGAGTTGTCAGGTCAGCTAAATCGATTATTCACCATTTGTTCAATTTGGCTTTGTATAAATCTTCATTTTCTCACACAGCAAACTCTTAATGTGTTGTGAAGCCATGTCGTCATTAGTGAGGATAGAATGCCAAACGTTAAACTGAGGACACTTGCAAAATGCATAAGTTCTGCCCCGCAGCTGGCTTCATTTTTCTGTATCTTTCCTTCATCCAACGGCCATCACTGTCTGATTTTCATATGTAAGTCATAAAGAGAAGCACTATTCCCTCACCCAACAAGCAAGAAGTCACGTAATATCTCTGCTTTATGATTTTGAAACTCAGGATCCCAGCTGATACCTATCACTTGGGACACTGGTTAAACAAAAGCACAAATAATGAAAGTGATAACAGTTATCACAACAGCCATTTCTATATTGCTTATCATGGAGCAGCAGCTGTGCAAAGCACTTTACATACATTATTTAATCCTGACAACACTCTTTAAAGATGTTATTTATGTTACTTTATAGTTGAGGAAGCTGAGATTTGGACATGTTAAGAAGCTTGCCCAGCGCCACAAGGTTTATATTGTAGAACCAGGATTGTAGCATATCATAAGTATTTGATAAATGGTAACTTTTATTCTATCATTTTCCTCCTTTAATTTCCTTTCTTAGGCGTGGGTCACTGTGCCATTTTATCTCTCTTGCTGGTATTGCTGAGAGTTCTGATTTCAGCAACATCTCTATCTTCAATCCCCTTGTTGGGTGAACCTTTATTAACATCATGATCCATTTATAAGAACATTTCTGAACTCTGCCATTGGAATCAATATCTTCTTATCAGTCAACTGTAGCAAATTCTCTGCAGGGAGCCCCAAGGAAGAAAACAAGAACTAAGAGGGATGCACCTGTGTAATTTAAAAGGACAAGCTGCCTCCTTACACAGCAAAAAGAAGGAATGAATGAGATGTGGAAATTGATGGAGAATTCAATCCCAAAAACCCAATCTTAGGCCAAATGAATTTGCTTTGTAGCTCTGCACCTTTAACTGAATCACTTTAATTTCTGAAACTTGCTGAAGAGCTCTGTGCAGGGCTGGCCCAGGGGACTTGGGTCTTTGAAGGGACAGAGGTTGTTGACTTTGGCCAGGACGGGCACCCCTCACAGTGGTGTTGGTACAATAGAGGTGAGTGATCCAGTGGAAGCACCTCCGCTTCTAACACTTGCTGTATGCGGAAGCTTCTCAACTAATCAACTTCTGGCTTCTAAAAGGAAGCTGCAGTGTGGAATTTTTTAAAACACAGGCTCTAAGAATGAAATTTTCTAGATTCAAACCTTGACTCCTTTACCTACTGACTTTGTAGCATCGGGAAAATCATATAGCTTCTCTAAGCCACAGCTTTCCCATCTCTAAAATACTGACAAACTCACATAGTTACAAACAAAGCAATGAGTCAGAGAAACATTTCATCAGCTTTGACCACAACCAACAGATGGCAGGAATTGTTATTGATGTGTCATCGTATCTTTAGACTTCTGATGAACAACTGTGTTTATGAACTGCATTTAGGAAAACAGTTCATAAGTACAGAAGCTTCCATATGGAGATTTCAGAGAATTTCAATCAATGCATGTTACAGCTGGATGTCAATAGCAAGATATCTATTTCACTGGTTTCCTAACTAAGTTCCACTGAGCGCTAGAGTGCCACAAAGAGCTTCAGGAGTCTTTAGGGGTGGGGACAGGGGACACGAAGTGGATGAGTGATGAGTTGATGATGTTCTAACTCTCCATCCCTTTTTGTAAACAAAGAGCTGTTATTATTGTTTATGTCATGTATTGAGATTCTGAACAATATTTTATTTTCTCTTTGGAAGCTCCTGTTAAAAAAATATCCATGATAGAAGGATTGATCCACTTCCAGAGAGGGTTAAATAGCTTGGCCAAGCTCACATGATATAGATCAGGAACAGAAGACAGAATGGGGCCTGGTGCCATCAGTAACCCCCATTTCCAGGGCTGTCTTCATGACCCCAAAGTGCAGGCATTCACATGGCTCAATAATCCAATCCATGTTATGATTTAACATTGTTGTATGATTCCAGCCCTTTAGCTTTGGTCTGGCGGGGTCTGTTAATGCTCAATTAGAGGTTCCTGGGGTCACAGATAGGTTGCAAGGAAATAGCCTGGATGTTTGGCTCTCTGGCTTCAGTTGGATGATGTTGAGCTGGTGGATTTAGGGGAACAGGGACGGAAGAATTACAAACAGCTTGGAATTGTTCCTTCAGTCTTCCTAGTTTCCTCAGTTGACTCACTTAGGGAGCAAAACAGGAAAAAAAGGATTGTACTTTCTTATAACAATGAAGTGGTATCAGGGAAGCCTGGGAAGTCAGTGATTAAATCATGAGACTTGGGGCCAGGTAAAAGACCAGCACTTTTGTTATTTTGTAACATTTCATAAAGCTAGCCTTTTAATCTCGATTTTAAAAAGTTACCTAAGGAAAATTTAATAAAATATTGATTATAAAACAGTATGGCAGTTCCTCAAAAGGTGAAACGTTGAATTACCATATGTTCCAGCAATTACACATCTAGATATATGCCCAAGAGAATTGAAGGCAGGATCTTGAAGAGATATATGCACACATATATTCATTGCAGCATTATTAACAACAGTCCAAAGGTGGAAGCAATTCAAGTTTTTATCAATGGATGAATGGATAAACAGAGTTTAGTATATGCATACAATAGAATATTATTCAACCTTTAAAAGGAAGGAAATTCTAACACATGCTACAACATGGGTGAATCTGGAATACATACAGCTAAGTGAAATAAGCCAGTAACAAAAGGACAAATACTGTATGATTCCACTTATATGAGATACCCAGAGGAATCAAATTGATGGAGAAAGAAAATAAAATGGAAGTTTTCAAGGGCTGGGGAGAGGGGGGAATGGAGAGTTATTGTTTAACGAGTATAGAGTTTTAGTTTTGCAAGATGAAGTTCTAGAGATGAATGGTGGTGATATTTCACAATAATATGAATATACTTAATACCACTGAACTGAATACTACTTCAAAATGGTTAAAATTATAAATTTTATGTCATGTTTATTTTGCCACAATAAAAAAGACTAATTCTAAACAGTGTTTTAATACATATATATGGATATGGTATTCTACAAAGAAGACAAATTCAAAGTGTTACACCCACATGTGTTTTGGCCTTTAATTTCATTCTGACATCTTCCAATTAGGACTATTATTGAGAGCACAGTAAACAGGATGCCCATTGTGGCTGGAACTGGATTTCTGGGGAAGGATCCTGGATTTAATCTTTTTAGGAAAAAACGCATAAGTATGATTTATTATTAGCATCCTAATTATGCGAGCTATTTTAAAGAGATAGCACTTTTCTCAGCAGCCACCTGGAGGCAATGAGTGGCCCAGACCTCAGAAATGGTCACTTGTGAGTATACCGGAGACACGGCCCCTTCCTGACCCTCCATACATCACAGCTTTCCCAGCACATTGTTCCAGGGATATCTTTATCTTTTTATGGAAAGGATAGAAGAGAAACAAGGGCCCCTTCCTACCAAGGTTGCTGAGAGAGTAAACATGGAGTCAATGTATACAAAAGGGCGCGGTGAGTACCAAGCATACGACAGGCACCCCAACAGTATTCTAGAACTTAGGCTGTAGCTTTCTACCACATTTCAGGTATTTTCATGTGCATTCATGCATTCAAAAATAACAGTTGACCATTTATTATGTACCTGGCTCTTTATAAGTCACAGATGATAAAGCAATGAATAAAATAAAGTCTCTGCTTTTATGGTGTTTACATTTCAGGAGTGGGTCATACTATCCGTGATGATAAGAGGTAAGAAAAAAAATAAAGCAGTAAGGCGAGAAGGAAAGAGAACGATGCAGGAGGATGTTCTCTTACCTAGGGAAACCTGGGAAGAGTTTTTGAATCAGATGACATTTGAGCAAAAATCCTCAAAGGAAGACTGGAAGCTTTGCATATGGACAGATGAGTGAAGAGTCCTCTGGGCAGTGGGAACAGAAAGTAAACTTCCTTTGGCTAAGAACATGCTTAGAAAGTTCCTGAAATTGCATGGAAGTCAGTGTGGCTAGGACAGAGTTGGAGCTTGCGGGAGTGTTGGAATATGAGGTCAGAGAAGTGTGTACATGTGTGTGCGTGTCTTGGGGAGTATATGAAGATTATGTAGAGCATGGGTCAGAAAAATTTGTCTGCAAAGGGCCAAATAGCTAATATTTTATATTTGTGGGCCGTATGATGTCTGTTGCAACCACTCAAATCTGCTGTTGTAGCATGAAAGTATCCACAGACAAAATGTAAACAAGTAGTCAATAAAAGCAAAACAACACAGGCACTGTCTTATAGACTATGACAAAAACTTTGGCTTTCACTCTGTGTAAGAGAAAAAGCTGCCAGAGGGTTTTGGTCACTTTGGAAGTCAGGTAAATTATGAGGAGGCTCTAACAATAACAAGGCAAGAGATGCTAGAGATTTGCATGAGGAGAGGGGAGGAGAATATATTTTTAAACTAGAGTCAATGTGAGTTGCTCACGGATTGGATTTGGGGTATGAAAGAGAGGAGCGGAGAGTCACAGTCAGTTACTAGCCTGGACAATGGGCAGAATGAAGCTGCCACTGACTGTGGAAGGAAGGACTTTAGGGGGAATTCAAGAGTACAGATTTTAACCTGGTAAGTTTGAGATGACAATAAGCATCCAAATGGATATGTCAACATGAGAGTTCGGAATTTCTGGGAAAGATTAGAACTTCAATATGGAAGTCATTGGCTTGAGGGCAGAATGTAAAGCAACAGAACTGGATGGAATCACATCAGATGGGCGATCAGAGAGGTTTTATCACATACTGTGTACAGTATACCCCATGTAGCAGGACCACACCATGCATAGTTAAGGTTAAGGCCATGGGAGCAGGTTAGCCTCAGATAAATCCTGCAGTAGCCACATACTACCTGTGAGATCTTAAGAAAGGCAGTTAATCTCCCTAGACTTCACTCTACTCTACTTACTCTAACTGTACCCAACTTACTAAGTTACTGTGAGTATTACAATACCCAATACCTACCAAGCTCTCAGCAAATCATATCATATCAATCTCTCTGTTCTTATGCCTGGCATGGCCTCCAAGGGGCTCCCTGGTCTGTCCCCTGTTGGCTTCTCCCGCTTCCCTGCCCCAGCCTGCCTCTCAGTCCCCAGGTTCTGCCCACCTGATCTCTGTCTGTTTCATAGCCACATCAAGGTGTTTGCTTCAAACTCTCTTTTCCCTCTTCCTCCCCTGGCTCTTATGCTTTAAATTTTATCTTAAATGTCATTTCCTTGGATGGGTTCCTAGACAGCACCACCTATGTCTGTACCACCTAGTGTGTTATTTCACAGGACCCTACAGTTTGCCTTCTTGGCACTGCTAGTATAATGGGAGGGCTTGTGAAGATAGCCTGGGTTCACTAGCTGAAAAATCTTGAATAAGGTACTTCACTTCTCAGTGCTTCAGCTTCTTTATCTATAAAATGGGGTTATAACAGTTCCTACTTGAGGAGTTTATTATAGGACTGAACTAGTTAGTGTATGTAAAACACTTCAAAAGCCCAGCACAGCAAAGATAGCAGACGAGCCTTAACTATGATTGGAATGATTTTCTACATGATAATTTACATCATTATCTACATATTATTGTGTGATTATTTGTTTAATGTCTATGTCTCTCTTGTTCTCTCCATCCTCACCACCTAACATATCTGATGCTCAATGCTTTTGAAATAAATGAATAAATGAAATACACATATTCTCATTCTCATCATCTTCGGCATCACCATCTCATTTTGTCCACTCACCAACTCTTGTGAGGTAGTGATCATCACTTTTGGTAGGTGAGCAGATTATATCTGAGAGAGGTTAGCAAGCTCGAGGTGACACACGAGTGTTCATGGGCAGAGTTGGAATTCCAGCACAGTTCAGACCCCAGATGCTCTTAGTCATGTTTAAATTTGATTTGGAGAGAATCCCTGGTAGGTCATCTATGGTATGTAATATGAGGAAACCAAATTGTTTCCCTTCATGAAACAGTTCAGCCCCTAAACCTGCCAGAGTATTATCTACTGGCCCTATCAATGATGTTTTCCTTGTATTTGCCATATTGAGTCCTTAAGCACTTCCTTTTGAGATTTAAATTCAACATGATAAGTTCATGAAACCTCATAATTTGAAGGTAATTTAGAGTCCATAAATACATCTTCATATCTAATTCTTAAATACCCTCTCTGGCACCCCTACCATGTACTGGTCCAACTTGTGCTCTGTCAGTGGCAATGGAGATAGAGAAATATGGGTTAATTATGATGATTTTGGTGATAAAAACACCAAAACTTACTAATTTTTGGAATGCGACATGAGAAAGAGATAAAGGTGTTAAGAAGGAATCCAAAATTTCTCACTCAAGTGACTGGGTTAATAATGGTGCCATTTTGTGAAATGTCAGTAAATGATTTGGGGAGGAACAGGTTTGGCAGAAAAAGCCAAAATGTCATGGATATCCTAAGTTTGGGATGCTTTGAGGTATCAAGTGGAGATGTCAAGTTAGCAGCTGCTCCATCTTTGGACAACTCTGATAGAAAATGTGAATATGTTGCTATTATTAAGGGACTGAATTCAATAGATTAAAAAAGCAATATTATTTACTTATAAATACATAAAAAACAGACTAGACATTTAATGTATGCACAATCACAATGGAGAATAATATATTAGGAATTAATAGTATATTTAGAACATGAGTTTTAGGACGAGGTAGACTTAGATTAGAAGTGATTTGCCATTTACTAACTCTAATGATCCTGGTCAATTTACTTTACCATTTCTTTGCTATAAAGTGGGAATGCTATTAAATTTTTATAAGGTTTATGAATGGATTAAACAATATAAATAAGTATGGTTACTGATTTTATACTTACTGATATTATTTTTAGTAGGAAGAGGAGGAGGATTTTTATCACATATGAGCAAAAAGTATGGCCTGGAGGGATTCCAAAAGAAAGACTAACTCTACAACTTGGATAAGTAAATAAAGAGGAAAAAGTTATGATTTTAGAAAAGAATTTTAAGTCTTTAGAAAAATAGGTCCTAAAAATAAAGTCAACTATGCCAATAGAGTTGGATTTGAAAAGATCTTGTCTAGGCCAGAAGCCTGGGATCTAAACTGACTCATATCCTACTTTGGGTATAGTTTGGCCAATTCATTTAAATTGTCTTAGCCTGAAACCTCTTAGCTCAAAACCATATAGAAAGTCCTCATGTTTTCCAGTGTACTGAAGATTAACAGAGGCCAGGGGTCATTAACCCACTGGCCAATGATTCCCTGGACATACTAACAGCATCCCAACATTTAGCAATGCCCTACATACATACCTCCTGCCACTCAAGGTGAAAGTAGGATTCCTTTGCTTTGTCAAAGTCTATTCTACTTGCTATCTGATGGAGAAGGGAAAGTAAATCAATGTTTTGATTTCCAGTCCTATATCATGATTATGTATTTTCTATACATTTTATCAGTTAAACTTCAAGAGCTTATAGAGGTAAATGTTATTATCCTTTGAGATATGAAGCAGCAGGTCAAAGATGTTAAATATCTTGTCCAAAGTTATAAAGCTACCTGGTGATGAAGCTGTGCTTTGAACCCAAATCTGTGTCCTCCAGGATGTGTTCTAGTAACTCCAAACCACACAGCACTGATGGATAGATTCTATTTATGCAAAACTTCAGAGCCTGCATCCTGGAACTGAGAACAAGAGTTATTATTATATGCCCATAATTATACATTGCTATAACATTGCTATAAAAAGTAATTATATAAAGACAGTGGTGAAAAGCCCCATTCCCTTTCACTTTCCTCTTCCTGGCACCTTTACTGAGCAAGGCCCTTTGAGCTAAATTCTCTTTTCATGATCCCGTAGGACACTCCACACCGAAGTGAGTGATAACAGATGACTGCCACCACTCTTTGGCCTCTGGAAAGAAATAAGATACCATACTTTTGTTACAGGTGTTAAAAGAAGATTACTACCTCAAAACAAGAAATGAAAGAAAAAAAAATCTGTGCTGTTTCCAGTGGTTTTACATCAAAAAATGGAAAGGTAATAAGACGTGGAGTCAGCATACCTACAATGTGAGCCCTTATTCTGTCCCTTTTTGCTTGTGTGACCACAGGAAAGCTAGCATCTTCTTTCTCTAAGTCTCATTTTAATCAAAATATCAACTTCATAAACTTGCTATGGGGCTTAACTAAAAATAGGGATATGAGAAGACTCCTGAATTTACCTATTCACCTTGTTAAAATTGCTACTCATGGTGCAAAGTTGATGCTGAATAAATTTAAGAGAGTTAAAATACAGGCCTGGAGAGGACATCTACATCACATGTGTCAGACCCTCATGGTACCAAGAGGCAGATACTCAGGTGCACATGCTCCTACCGCCAATTCAGAAGGGTTGTTTCGATCTTGGATGGGGTGTAATGTCCATAATCCTCAGGTGCCTAATTTATAAAATGGTGATAATGGTGCTTCATCTGTCCTCCCACATGCCACAAAAGATGACGACTTGAGGTTTTATCCTATATCTGAAACTTATATGGAAAAAGCATTTGTTTTTAAGTCCTCTGGCAGGCATTTATAATTTTCTCATCATCCAAATGGGTCAAAAAATTCTGTGATACTATTTAGCCATTATGTCTATTTGCATCTATTATCTGTCTTTGTTCAAATATGCTGGGAATAGTAGCATTTTAGAGGCTGGTGTGTTTCCCTGCAGTGCTATGCCTGTAATTCAGATAAATACCAGTAGGTGGAGAAGTCTCAGATCATGCTATGTCTATCCAAAGGCCTTTCTCTAGTTCTTTATGATGGAATCCACTTCAATATTAATCTGAATAATAAATCTTTAAAAACTATAATAATGTGTATTTGCTAGGATAGGTTAGTCCTTGTCTCCACCAACAGATCCCATTTTCCAAGTTTCTGGGAGAGTAAATTTGCTTCATTCTAGGTATCCCTATACTTGCACTCCATTATGAAAATCAAAACATTTAGTCACCCTAAATTTTTTCCATGGATTATATCTCACAAATCAGCCTATGATAATTAGAAGTACCTGAAGAGAGAGTAGACTTGATCATCTTATTAATACTATTAACAAATATCAGGGATCAGAAAACACCTGGTAAATAGCACATGCTCAATAAATATAGCACATACTGTGAGCGAGGTATTTCTGCCTAATGCCTTAAATCTATAAATATTTCTTAAATTCCTATTATATAACATATTATACAATGTGTGTAATGGAGTGGGGTTAAAAGTAACCACCACTACCACAACAACCATGGCCACAAGCTTGCTGTCTACAGAAGGGATACCTATATTAAATAAATAAATAGTAAGTATCAGTGAAATCATTGCTATGAAAGAAAACAACAGAAAGTCACGGCAAAGAGTAATGGTGAAAGCACCACTTTAGGTTGAATGACAGAAAAGGTATTTCTGAAATGGTGAAAACTAAGCTGATACTTCAACAATCAGAGGGAGGCAGATATGCATGTTCTTATGAGAAAAACATTCCAGGCATAAACAAGAATACACATGGAATCCACAAGCAAGAAAGACCTTGGAATGTTTTAGAGAATTGAATAATATCTGCATGACTGAAATATTAATACAAGAAACAAGCCATAGAGGAGTACAAGACATGCTTAGAGAAGTAGGCAGTTGCCAGATCATGAAGGGACTTAATCCCATAATAAGAAGGTTATTATAAACACAAAAAGAAGCTTCTGAGTGCTTTTCAGCTGTGGAATGAAATGATATACGTCTTAAGATGACTGTTCAATGCTGTTGTAAAGAGTCTGTGTTGGGCTGGTTTCGGTGAGTGTAGGAGACTAATTAGGAGAATGGTTTTTGTTTTCTTGTTGGTTTTCTGATGACTCAAATAAGCAATAAAGGATCCTTGAAACAAAAAACAGTCAGGCTCCCAGCAGGAAATAGATAGCATTTCAATCAAGGATAGTTTGGGAGGGTTTAATGTAGGAACCATGCAAGGCTGCATATAAGGAAGCCACAAAAGAGCTCTGCAGTTCCTTTGAGACAAGTGACAGTGGAGAGCCGTTACTACACAAGGCACAAGGGCATGAATGGGGGAAGGGACAACTAGAACATGGAGACAGAAGGTGCCTCCTGGCAGGAATGAGACTGTCTATGGAGGATCCTTGTAAGTCTATGGTAATCCTAAAGGGAGGGAGCCCATTGACTATATTCACTTCAACATCACTCTTCTTCCTCTCTCCAATTTCCTGCTAGTACTCTCCGCTAGCTATGAATGAATCCAACCAGAAGCCCGAAGGCTAGGGAGTGCATTGATGTAGCTTATACAGCTCAGTCTGCCAGGGAATAGTACAGGATAGAGAGGAATGGAAAATAAATTTGGAAGGGAAAATGGAAAATATGCCACCCAGGAAGTGACAGTAGAGGCAAAGAGAAATGGATGAATTCAAAATATCCTTGGATATAGAATCCCCATGAGGTACAGATGTATTTTTTATGGAGAGTGGAGGAGAGAGGGTTTAACCATGAATGTTAGGCTTTTGATGGGAGTCATGAGGTTGGTTAGGGTGTCATTTGCTGAGATGTGGTAGACTAGGGTAGAAACAGCAGCTCAAGATTCATAAGTAAGTTAGTGTGAGATGTTTAAACATCCCAGTGGAGATGTCAAGTGGGCAGGTGGATGAACTAGACTGTATCTCAAAAGACATATCTAAGCTGTACCAATAAATCTGAGTTGTCGGCACATGCATAGTGTTAATGAGATGATAATAACTATTATCTAGAGAGAGTATTTAAGGAGAAGAAGGGAGACCTATTTTCAAGTTTTGAGATCAGATAGAGGAGAAGAACCCAGCACAAAAGATTGAGCAAGTGTAATCAGAGTAGTAGAAAGAAAACCAGGAATGCATGAGGTCACAGAAACTAAGAGAAGGGTATGTTTCAGGGAGGAGTGTGGGTCAATTGTGATGAATATGCAGTTGGAAGGACAGCACTTCAAGATTAGTTTCAGAAAGTCAAGAGCACAGAAGTCAGATTAAAGTGGGTTGTTCAAACAAGGCCAGTGATACAGGGTTCATTATGTCTTTTTATTTTTGAAAATGAAAAGAAAATAATGCTGAGGTTGATTAAATAGGTCTTTCATTTAGTTAATGAATTTGAATGCGGGTGTCTTTGATTCCAAAGCCCATACTCTTTCCATTCTGCTGAGTAATTCTCCAACTCTATGATTCATGCTGCACAGGGAGAAGTTTGAAAGTAACTATCTTGAGTTAGCATCTCACCCTAGATTTCTGCCAGGTTTGACCTTCTCTCAGATCTGGCTCCTGCAGGCAAAAGATGAGGAAAGTCTTCCCCTCCAAAGGGGGAAAATAGCATAAAATAAATGGCAAGATATTAATCTTGAGACCATTTACAGGGAGGTGTTAAGTGTCCCCCTTGGCATTAACAGCAATGAGCTTGGAATATCACTGGTACAGCAAGCTGCTTAGCTTTGCAGATAACAAGTCACAGCAGGCCTTCTTGGGTTGCAAATGTAGTCACTCTGTTTGCCAATTAACTCTTTCCCACACAGCTTTTTATATAACCAGCCAGGAAGCTTTGCTGAGACAGCAGGATCTGCTGGAGAACAGCACTGGCCTGGGAGTTAGAAGAGATGATGTGCTAGAAGCAGTCATGGTTGTAGTGACAGACAGTATTATAGTAACAACAGAGGTAGAAAAGTTATTAGTAAGCCAGAGCCCTTGGAGGCTATTTTCTGAAATAAATGCCCGTGGTTTCTGAGCTTAGTATCAGTCAATGTCATATGCAAGGCATTGTTCTTTCATCTCAACAAATTTCAATTTGTCTAAGTTGTTTCTGAGCATGCTAAAAGGAAATACTCTGTGGTCATTTGGAGTACACTGCTCACCATTCTTAATTCATTTGTGATGCTATAGACTAGATTTCTCCAGGAGCGTGTGGTTCTGTGTCGTGGAGAGTGCCTCTGTCTCCTGCACTGGAACCGTGATTTCCAGTAGAGGAAATGCAAGGGTCCCATGGATGTTCCTTGCTTGCTTGACCTCCCAGCCACATCTGACATGAAATCATCTCATAAAACATGTTCATAAAACATGTTCCCTCGTGATACTGTGTGTCCCTGGTTTTTCTCCTACCTCACTGACTATTCTTTCTTGATCTGTTGCCCTGGCTCCTCTGTTCTTCAACCTATACACCTTCAGATGCCCTGGGGTCTTTCCTGGGATCTTTTTACTTCTCCATATATATTTTCTCCACACAAAGATTTAATTTATCATCCAAAACAGGACCATCCTGAGAGTGCCAAAATGCTAAACCAGGAGCAAGTATTATAGACCATAGATGTCTTTTTTAGGTGATCACATCTCTATGTGGCAAAGATTCTTAGATATTTCTCTACAGACTCTGGATTCACATACTCAGAGATCAGCTACACATTACCGCTTGGATTCAAATAGGCACCTCAATTGTAACATAACTGAAATAGAATTCTCAAGTTTATTTTTGTAAACCTGTTCCTTCTTAGTCTTCCCTATCCTAGTAAATGGCTCTAGCATTCATTTGCCAGCCATAAAAACAGTCATTACCTTTGATTTCTCTTTCTTCTTTCCCTCTTCTCCAATTAATCGGCAAGTCCTAGTGACTACACTACCATGTTGGATAAATCTACCACCACTTCTTAACTAGATGTGCAATAACATCTTAACTGGTCTTCCTTCTGTGATCATTGGTTCTCTATAAACTATTGCCTACATTTTTAATAAAATACATGCTGCAAACTTTGATGCACAAGGTTCTACAGAAGTTGTCCCTCTCCCTCTTCCCCAGTATCATTTTTCTTCCCCATCTGCTCTGCCTGGCCTCATCAGCCTACCCTCTGTTCCCTGGGCATCCAAGCCAGACTCTGCCCTCAGGGCTGTGCAGTGGCCCTTCTCCCTGCCTGGTATGCTCCGATCCTCCATGGCTGGCTTCTTGACATCCACAGTTCTGCTTAAATGATACCTCCATAGGGACCTTTTCTCAACTGAAGTTACTCATATGAATCACAGAGCACAACAAATGATCTTAGTAACTTGTTTTTGTTTGTTTGTTTTTGTTTTCTCTCAGTTCTCTTTCAAGAGTTATTCATAAATGCTACCATTCTAGATGTATGGGAGAGAAATTAAATTATTATATCCTATGTAGGAATTATATAAATTAGACTTAATTTTCTCAGGGAAATCCACTTGAAAAAGACAAAATATGCTCTATCTCTCATCACCTCTGACTATTGTTTTCAAAGTGGTTATCACTATCTGGTATTTTCCCTCATTTCTTTACTTATTTGTTTATTGCCTATTTCTTCTGTCTAAATTATAAACTCTCTGAAAGTACAGACTATGTCCATTTTCTTTGCTGTAAATATTTGTTGAATAGAGGTACAATGAACCAAGGTGGAGAACTAAGAGGTAAGGACTTCTCTCAGCTCCTTTCTAAGGTTGGCCTTCATTATACCACTGACCTCCCTCATTTTAATTTTTTTGTACTATACCATTCTGTGTATTGCTTTGATAATACTAATCATGATTTGTATTATTTCATAGTATAAGTGCTTAGTGTTTTTTTCCTCTCCTTAGAATGCAAGCTGCATATAAAAAGAGACCTTATCTGACTTTTAATCCTGTGTATCCCCAATGTCTCACCCAATGACTAATATGTAGTGGCTTTTATTGTGTAAATAAATGAAAAAGAGGGCAAGTCTCTGAGTAAAGAGATGTTGCTCCAGGCTGAGCTTAGCATACACCTTGCCCCAGACTTCTGAGCTTGTTACTAAGCCTGTCTGTGTGTCATATTTTCCCACCTATAAAATTAATACCCATTAAGATCTATTTTATATAGCAAAAGGAATAAGACAACTTATACACAATTATTGTATGCTGTCTTAGTTTGGGTTTCTCAGAAGTAGTCTCTGAGACAAGGACTCCAGTGCAACTGATTTATTTGTCAGTGAAAGGTGCACTGGTAGAGGAGTGCAGAAAAAGAAAGTAGCCAGTGTAAGGTGAGCTCTTGAGCCAGACACCAGTGTGGACAACAGAGTAAACTGGGAGAGTGTAGAACACATGCCTGGGATGGATCCAATGGGAAAGGGAGCTGGGGTATTCATACACCTATCAATCATTGATCGAAGGCTATTCCTAGAGAGCGCTAATTCCCTGCCTCTTCATGCTACCACAAGGGTGGCAAATCTAGCTCTAAGAGAAAGCCCTCAGGCAAAAAAATGCAGGAGCCACTGCTGGATGCTGGGCTGGTGTGCACTGTGGTAAGGGCAAGAGGAGGGAGGTGGGGTGGAGGGGATTCCAGAAGCATCTGCTCCACATCTCTACAGGATATTGGTGACAGCCCGGCATCTAGCACAGTATCCTGCATTTATAGGTACTTGCTTTGTCCATGAACCCTCTGAAATATTATACAACCTGTGGATAATTACACATATTTTTTTCTTAAATCTGCTAAAACTTAATGAGACATTCAAAAGGATCTATGATCCCAAAGAGTTAATAGCCACTGACTATATCTCTCTGACTCCCGGCTTGTTCCTTTCTAATTCACCTTTTCAAAAATGTTGTTGCATGTACCACAGAGAAAGCATTAAGGCTGCACCCACCAGCAACCTCACAGCAATCTCAGGGAAGGCTTAAAATTGCCCTACCTGTGAGGGGAGAGATGTGAGCAGAGTGTACCTAGCTCTCCTAGGGGAAGAGATCCCACCTCAGCATACATCTGCTGTACATATAAAATGAACATATTAAATAATAATCTCTACCTTATATGGCTGTTGGAAAAATCAAATGGCATAATCGACGGAATATGTGTAAGCACCTAGCACAGGCCCGGTACCACATCTTCTGGAGGATGATGCAGAGAGTGCGTTTTTATTCTTCATCTGGACGCCTAGAGTAACTGGACACATAAGTACATGTTGGGCTGAAACTTAAGTAGCGGGGAAATGAGTGACAGTGTGAATGGGCATCTGGGCCACAGTGATTTTTGGCCTCCTGGGTATTTCCGCAGTGGCCGTTTATAGCCAGGGACACAGGGAGAGTGCATTTACTACATTCAGCAGGCCAGTGTCATTGGGATTGGACTCTCCAGGTGCTTACATGACCCCGTGATAATGGAGACAGCTGGAAGGTCAGAAATAAGAAGCTGCTTCAGATGAATTGCCAAATAGTTCCTTGATGCAGGGGGTGGGTCCTGATAGAAACTGGTCTCCTGACATTTGCCTACAGGATGCCAAGTAAGTGTGCTCAGCTTAATAGATTTCTACTCTACGTACATTATTAATTTTTTTAAAGTGTCTTGCCTGGTATATTTTAGCACCATCACATTGGGAAAAAAGCCACCTAGAGAAGGTAAACGAAATCATAGGTCATTGATCTCTGAGCTACAGGTATTTTCAAACAATTGCTTAGAAGCATAGTTATAGCCTGGAAAAGAATCTGGGCTTTAGTTACCAAAAGGCATGGGTGCAAACTCTGGCCTTCTAATCCTTAGATGTGAAGTATTAGACCAAGCTGCTCCAAATCTCAGTGTCTTCGCTTGGCCACCAAAACCATGTCGGGAGGATTAGTAACATGTGTGCACATGTATGTGTACACTTGAACATGTGTGTGTTTGGAGAGCAAAAATTAAAGCTGTTATGAGTATTTAGTCCAGCCCTTCCTTTGAAATTTTATAGGTAAATCAAGATAGCAAGAGTTAAGTTAATTACCTAACTCATGCTTATAAGTAAGCAAAATAGAGCAAGATTCAGCAAACTACTTCCCACAGGCCAAATCCCACCTGCCCGTTTTTGTACGTGGAGTTTTATTGGATCAGAGCCACATGCATTCATTCCTGTCGTGTCTATGGCTATTTTTGTGCTGTAGGAACAAAGTTGAGTAGCTGTGATGGAGACCATATGAGCTGTAAGGCTAAGATATCTACTCTCTAATCCTTTATAGAAAATATTTGTTGACCCCTAAAATATAGGATAAGTGAAATTCACATTATGAGCTTGTGCTCTTGCACCAATCTTTAATGCTTGCATCTTCCAAAGCTAATAACTTTCTTTACAAATATGCTCGGAAATAGTAACAGAATTGATCTTGAGGGCACCTCAGACTTTCACTACCCTGTCTCCCCACATTCTTCTCTCTTCTCCCCCCATGTCTATCCTTCACAGTGTCCCGCAGGCCTCTCCTGTCCACTGCTGTATGGACCAGGGCTGGGGGCCGACACCGGAGTATGGGATCCTCTGCAACAACAGTGTGGCATGAACGGCCCAGCCTCTCCTCCTGGAGCATCAACTTTATAGAAAATAATGTAAACTCTTGGCTTTTTACAAAAACAAAAGAGGAGTTTTTAAGATGAAGCACGTGACTTCAAAGCAATCTCTAGCCTGTTTTTGCTCACCCTAATCTCCTCCCTTGGAGGAATACACTTACCTTCCTCTGTTTGGGGATTTTTAGAAGGGAATTTGGCAAGTATTATCTTTGTTGGAGCCTGATATTTTGGAGTCAGACAGATCTGCATGTGCATTTTTGTTCCCTAGGTAACTGGCTGTGTGTCTTAACTGCTCCAAGACATTTACTGCTTTCTAGTCTGCAAAGTGGGGGGTTAAGATACCATCCTAAGAAGGCTGGGGTGAAAATAAAGAGAGACAATGGGTATCAGTGGTTTTCAAACCTGAGTGGATGTGAAAACTCTTGGGGAACTTTCTAGATGCCCAAGTCCACCTTCAGACCAATTAAAATGGAATGGAGGTGGGTGGAGGAGAGTGGGGACCACACTTGGCAATTTGAAAGGTGCTCCAGGTGATTCTACTGTGAAACCTGCATTAAGAAAGGACCGATGTGTACAGAAGTGTTAGCATGGTACTGACTCATAATTGGTCATCAATAAACGGTAGCTTAAAGTGGGTGGGCACATGGCACTCACCTGGGACTGCCTACCCTGCTACAAGCTCCAACTTACCCCAGCATGACAAATAGCCTCAGTTAAAGTGTCACTCCACCCGTATAATATATTTGCATCACAGAGCCTAATGGTGCCCTTAAATCACATCATCAAAACAGCTCTGACTCCACCTAATGCCAGCCCCGGATCTAAGCTGGTTGCTGCTGCTGGGTGTCTGGGATTGAACGCTCATGCTCATCCATGCACAGGAACCCCCGTCCTTAAAGGACCTGAAAAAGACACTTCCTGCCCTTTGGGGGTCCCCGGCAACTTAAGAGATGGTCTAGAAACTCCTTAGAGCTGGCCAAACTTCCCCTTGCTCCACCTACCTGCCATATACATGAAGCACAGTATGTGAGCGTGTGTGTGGGGTGCGTGCGTGCGTGTGTGCCTGTATGTGTACATCGAATGACCTTCTGACCTTGAAGTCAGAAGGCCTGGGTTATTTCCATTCTTGTCCTGGCCTGGGTTCCCAAATAAAGAGCCTGAGTCAGATCTTGTCTTGAGGTAGTTTATCTGGGAGGTGATTCCAAGGAACAAGAGTGAAGCACCACTGAGCGAAGCATTAAGAAAGGAACATGAATGTAGAAATGTCCTAGCAATTTGGCCACAACTGGGAGTGACTGTAGCTTGATCTCCCTGCCCCATTTGAGATACTCCTCAGACTGTCGGCCTGAGGGAGAGAAAAAGGGAAGCATTTATCTAACAGCTCCTGTCCCTCTTTGGCAAGGGCAGCCCCTGTGGCAGGAACCTCTCAGTCCATCCTGAAAAGCTGAGCAAAGTTCTACAAGTCAGCTAGAGAGGCCCCAGGGCAAGAAGAGTCCCTTGTTCAAAGGCTATGGAGATCAGTACAGAAATGTGTGTGCAAAAATGGGACTGGGAGGATGGGAAACTGCAAAGAGGTGCTTGAGGTACAACTTGCCCACTTACTGCTGGTCACAGGAGATGTTCCAGGCCCCATGCTGAGTATTTCACATGCATTAGCTCTTTCGGTCCTTCCTCAATCCCAAAAGACTGACATCTTTCTGTCTTCATTTTACAGATAAGGAAGCTGGGCTCTGAGACATCAGTTAACTTAAAGTGTCTAAATGGGGACACTCCAAGTGACCGCCTCTGAGCTGGGAAAGGAAGACTGGACACATCACTTCATCTTTCTGATTCTTGGCATCCTTGTCTGTAAAATCATGTCAAGGGCCTCTGTCTCCTTTGTGGGCTGTGACGAAGACCAGATGAGAAATGCATGGAAGCTATAAAGGGAAGTTGCATATGCAAAGATTTTTTTTTTTTCCAGAAGGCAAAAAAAAAAACAAACAAAATATGACAGCATATATCCCAGGCAGCAGAGGATGAGACAAACAGGTTTCAAAGCTACATTCGTGTCCTGGGTGGTTCTGCTTGAAGAGACAGGTTGCCCCAGGGAGCCTGGAGCTGAGGCAGGTTCCTTCTGGGTTTGGGGGACAGCTTCTCTCTGGGGTTCAAAGAAACATCTAACTTCCACTGGGGACAGTCGCTGGCTGTGTCTCCAGTTGTCCTAGAGAAATGAAAGCTAAGAACTACAATTCCTCTCACATGAGGTGAAGCCGCTTTGCAATTGACAGACAGAGAGCAATCCACCTGGAACAATTATGTTTTCATTATTATCCCCAAGCTTCTGTGTCACAAATCACATTTTCCATCCTGGGGCCTGTCGGTGCAGAGCTACCGATTGCAGTTCCCATCATTCCACCAGCTGACTGCTCCAGCCTGGCCCTGGGAGCAGTGAGCAGGTGGTTCATTAACCCCAATACCTGCACACACACTGCAAACCCAGTGGGGCAGATACTGCATATTTAAGGAAATTCTCCCCCATTTGACAATGGACTGTTTACTGTAAAACTCCTGTTGAGATTTTTCTAGAAAGAAACACCATGAAACCCTTGCAGATTTCCACGTCGACCTGCACTATAGCTCAGCCGACAGTGCTTCGGCTGGGCATAGCTTTGACTTAACAGGTACAAACACAAACACACCCAGGCGCCCCTGGCTTTAAAACTGGGGATTTAAAGTACTAGAGTCGGGAGCGCGGGAAAGCTGCAATGCTCATGCCGCCATCATGTGGCCAGAGGAGGAACTGCACCAGGAACAGACTGCCAAAGTTGACATGGACCAATTTGGCCTGCCCGCCTTCCGGCTCCTGTTTTAAAGTAATCTAGTGAATGAGAAGAAGAAAAGTGGAAGAGAAATAATTGAGTTGGGTGCCACTATTTGCCCGCCCCTATCCCTGGGTCTTTATATGTGTCATCAGTTAATTCTTGCAAGTGCCCTGTGTGGTAGGGGTTGTTATTTGCAAATAGTGAACGTAAATTTGAGTGGGAACTCAACACATTCTTGTTTTCTCTGTTGTTAATTTACAATAGGTGAATTCAATGTCAAAATTAAGCAGTTCATATTTAAGAAGGGGTGATTCTCACAGAACTTCATAGACCTTACGTATAGAGCGTGCAGAGCAAGTTATACTTTTGCTTATTGCCTGGAATAAAAATCAGTTATTTTACCAAAAAAGGGGAGCCTTAAAATTATGTCCTCATTCATTGTTCTCCTAGATTGTCTTCTAATTCTTAATTTTTAGAAGCTCTTTGCATTCTGAGAATATTATCCTTTTGTGTGTTGTATGAGTTGCAAATACTTTCTAATAATCATTTATTTTTCTTCTTTATGGGGCCTCTTTCCATTCAGAATTTTTTTTAATTATCAATATTGTTTTCTAATATAACTGAAGCTGCCAATTTTGTTTTTCCTGTACAGTTTCTGGGTCTCCTGTCTTGCTTAGAAAGTCCTCCTCCACCTCAAAGCATGAAAATAGTCTTTAATATCACTTTTTAACAATAATTTTATAATTTTATGTTTAGCTCATTGAATTTATTTTCCTACTTTATTTAAGGTGAGTTTTCATTCACATGTGGACTCTACTGTGTATCATTAAAAAAAATAATAATCTGTCCTTTCCCACCGAACTATAGTGCCACATTAATCCTCTCTGTTCCACCAACACAATAGGTGAATTCAATGTCAAAACACTACCATAGTGTTTTTATCTGGACAAGCCCCCACCCCTTCCAATTTTTCTTTTCCAAAATATTCTTAGCCCTTCCTCAACATTAGCTTCTACATCATATGACTATGCATTATCTGAATTTCTATAACAACGTTGCATTATTTTTGTAAATAGTCTTCAGTCCTGTATTTTGTGCAGAGCTTACAATGTTTCTCTGGGCACATGGTGGAAGACAGCCACCTCCAAGCCATCTGCCTCAATCCACTAAAGGGACTCTGACTGGCCCAGACTGAGGGTCTCAGGTAGGCTGCCAGGGGTCCACCTCTATTAGTGATCAGTTACTTAGGGGTGGTGATGAGGTACGCAGAAACCCCAAAAGGTGTTTACTATGTTTCTTAATTCCAAATTCATTCAAAAATCATTTATTTATGGCCATTTAGATGCCAGACTGGAAAATCAAAAGTGAATCAGATACAGTCCTTGCATTCAAAGAGCTCACAGTATAGAAGGGATAGACACATGTGAAAACAAAATAAGGGAATGGAGAAGGAAGTGGAATGGAGAAATGCGCACAGTACTGCAGCAGCCTCAGGAAGGGCCAGGGAAGTCTCCCAGGTGAGTCAAAGTCGTGATGTGATTGGTCCGGAGTGCGGGCTGTGTTAGGGCCATTAGCACATTGTCCCTTCCTCTGCAGGGGACGCAGAATCATCTCAGTGCTATTAAATAGAAAAGTTTGTGATTCCTCTTTTGTGTGCATATGTGTTTGTGTGTGTGCATTTATTTTATACTCTATATTCAGGCTGGGGTTGCAGAGCTTCGGGAGGAAGCAGCTCCTACACATCCTGTTCTTCCGTGGCCTCAAGCTACAACGCAGGCAGACACTTCAGGTAGGCTTTCCGCAAAGACAAAGTTTTCCCCGTCCCAGGAGCTGTACCACCTTCTCCCACCTCCCTCCTGACATACAAATGCTGTTTGTTTAAAAGTTTATCTCAACTGGAGGTTTTAAGGAAGGGGCCCTGACATTGCCATAGATCCGGGGTTATGCTTCAGCTGTTTTTTGATGTTTGTCTGTTCACACAGATGAAGTCATGAAGATCACAATCTAAGGCAAGATGATATTTTCTGCAGTAATTATTGTTCTTGGAAACAGGAGAGCTGAGTATGAGAAAATGTGAGTGTTGGAAGGGATCAAGACAGTATCTAGTGTACCACGGGGCTTAACCCCTCAGGGGAACGAGGCCCAGAGAGGTGACAGGACTTGGCCAGTTCACACAGCTGGTTCCTTCTGCACTGATGTACCCAAAGAAAATTTTCTAGGTCTGCTTCTCCATTATGTCATTGTGCAATTAAATGGAGGCCTCCTTTTGGTAGAATACATCACTTGTCTTCTTCCAAACATCAAGGTCAGGGTTATTTACAGTCGTGCACGTGTGTGAAATTTTGCAAACATAAAATTCCATTCAGGAGGGTGGATGAACCATAAAATATATAGGGGTCTTCTCTCCCAAAAAGGGCCTCAAACAAAGTGAAGGCTAATTAGGTGGGGAAGGTCGCCATGAAGACTGATTTTCCCTAAATCCCCTTTCCCCCGTTTACTCCTTTCCATAGAGGGCCCCAAAGGTCATCTGATTGGAGAGTTTGGGACAAAGCTTGGCTAGACATAGCTCACCCCTCTGCCCGTTTGCGGGCCATAACTGCTTACAGATAGTAATTGTGTTCTCTGCAACGTAGAGGAAGATCCAATCCCAAGGAGAAAGGTGTTTATGGTGTTGGGGTTTTTTGTTTATTTATTTTTCTAGCACTTTCAGTGGTTGGGTGAAAAAGCTAGATTCATTTCAGGAAACAATGTTAGAAAGCCCATACAGTCTTAATCACCAGTGATTGCTCTGCCAGTGAAAAGCCGGCATTTCGTTCTCCAACTATGAACACCTTGCATCTCTCCTCGGTTCAGAGATCTGACAGGAGAAAGGGGGAGGAGGTGTGTTATGTTCACTCCTTTAAACCCCTTCTATCATAGAATGCCGGTATGTATTAGCAGTAGCTAATTTAAAGATTGTAAGTTGCTTCCTCACTGTTTTTACAAATGTTGCCAAGTTTAACCACAACTTCCTGTGAAATGTAAATACTTTATCATGTTTAAAAGATGTTTCACAACTGAACACTTTTTTCCATACTTTGCTCTTTGGATGGAAGCGGGGCAGAATATATGACTGATGCAGACTCAACCCAACCTTCAAAACCAACCTCTCAAAAGGGAACAGTCCATCAGTCAAGCAGAACCACAGAGGTCAAGAGAAGCTCATCTGCTTCTCCCCCATACTCTTGGGTCGTCTCCTCCGTCTTCCTCCTCTGTCTCACAGAATCCCAGAGTCGGAAGCTTCTCCAAGGTCATCTAATGCAAACTGCTGTGAGGAATTCGAAGAACTGCTACAATATGCCCAGTAAGCATTTGTCCAGACCCAGCTTCCCCGCTGCCAGAGAACTGGCGTTCGGTAATGCAGAGGTAGCCCATGCAACACATCTATTCATGAGAAAGTTTTATTATTATTGCTTGTTTCATAGCATGCTGAAAGTAGCCTCCCTGAATTCCATCTAAGTTCAGCTCTTAGCGGGACAGCACTGCAATTCAATTTTAAGAGGTATATGTTTATGTTTTTATCTCTGAATGAGGGATGCCTCTTAAGAATCAATGGCATGTTCTGTCTGTGCCAAGGAGCAGACATGGCATTTTGTTCTTGCTTGTGCATGTGTGAGATGGGCTGTTCCTGGTGGTGCCATGAAAACTACGACCCCACGACATTTCGGTCATCAAACCATTAAGTGCCTTTGGCATAAGGAATATAAGTCCTCTTTGTGATCTAAAAAATCTTCCCATTGAGATTTTTGAAAGTCAGGAAAGCACCAACATCCAAACATTCAGAAGGCATCTTGAAAAAAAAAATCCTGGAGCCAATAGTAGAGCACTGTTACGTATTACGATATTCTTATAAAGAGAATAAAATTGACAGCACAATAGAGCACAATTGCTCAACTAATGTGCCAAATTCATAGACCGAAATAGCTATTTAGGAAATGAAATATTTGTTGTTGATTTATTATGTGCCGGTAACTCTGTTAAGCCCTTTCTGTATTTTTCCCACTTAATCCACATAGCGACCTAACGAAGTAGTTATTATAGCACAGGTCCACTGTCCCTTACCCGAAACTCTTGAGGCCAGACAAATTTTGAAATCCATAACTATTTCTATTATTTAAGAAAGGAAATATAGTGAATATATTATATCTTTTAGCCTCATCCGCAGGGTCTGGGATAATATGCTGTAATCAAGCATTAGTATTTTGCAGCAAAACACTCATATATTCACACAGACTGGGATAAAGAAAGAACCTAAGATGTCTCATGCCAGTTCAGGTCAAGTTTAGCTGCAAAATGAGTCTGCCATGGGCTTATGAAAATATTTTCTATTTTCAGCTGTTTGGGGATTTTAGATATGCAAATGAGTGGTTTTGGATTTGTACTGCTATCTCCATTTTGCCAGTAAAAGAAGTGAGTAAGTAGCTTCCTTGTTACACACAGTGCAGGAGTATGGAGTGGGGCTGGAACACTCCGGGTCTTTACCATGATGCTTGGCTGCCTCTGTGAAACACGCACCTGTCGGATGATCAGGGGCCACCACCTGGGCCCTGGGGCTTCTCTCCTTCAGACTTACTATCTGCACACGACCACTGTCTCAAGGCCTCTTGCCACAATGGCTCTCCTTTGAGCACCCAGAAGTTCCCCCTCAATCCTTCTCTAGCCATTATAAGCACGAACAATTTCACACATCATCAAGGGAGACTAATCTGATAATATAAGAGATGAAAGGCATATGACGAATTCCACTCCGTAGCAGCACGAGCCACTTGCTCAATGCAGTTTTTAAAAACTCAAAAGAATTTATAAGCAAAAACGTAGCCTCTCTTTTTATAGTCCTCATCATTTTAGAAAAAAAGATATTAATAAAAGATAGAGCCACTATAGGTTCGAAACCCAGGATTGGCAAACCTCCATCCAAGTTCTGTTGAAATCACAATTCCTTCTATCGATTCCCCTGGAGAAGTCATAAATGTCATAGGAATCTTCATAATAATGAAGCACAGGTTCTGTAGCCAGCTTGTGCGATTTGAATCCTGTTCTGTCACTTCCTAGCTGTATTATCTTAAGCAAATTACTTAACTTCTCTGTGCCTCAGTTTTTTCCACCTAACAAATGGGAATAATAATGTGACCTATCTTTGAGAGGCGGTGAGAGAATTAAACAATTTCACGCAGGCAAGCTCCCACACCAGTACCTGGCCACCAGAAGGACTTAGTGAATATAAACTTTTCACCATCATTTTCATTATGGATATTTGCAATCTATAAGCCATGCTCTCCCATAAAGGAAAGTGGCAGAAACAAATTTAGAAGTCAAATCTCGCAGCCACTGAGGCTCAGGATCTTTGGCATTAGGCTATCCTGCTTCACAGCCCAGGGGTTGTGATGTCTGGAAATCGATCCACCTTCAAAATTCTAGGGCCCTTCCCAAAACTACTTCAAGGAGTAACATCACATCTTGTCCTGCTACAAAATTAGTGACTTGATTCAAAACAAAACGACTATGTATGGCCATCTTCATGGAGTCTCCCTGTACATTTTAATGGATTATATCTGTTGCAATGTTATCATTATTAGCCTTTATTATGGGTAAGAATTCATGTCGTGCTCTCTAAAAGAACAAAGGTAGCTCAGACAGCCCTTGTCTTCAAGAGATCACACCCTAGTAGAAGTGACAATATGTATAAACACACATTAGAATGTAGTTTGAGAGAAATGTGGAGAGAGATATATATACAAACACACTATATATGGAGATACATAATGTGTACTGTATCTGTATATGTTATATATATGTTTTCTATGTGTATTTTGTATATCTACAACTATATAGTAGGGTCTAGAAGGAAGAGAGAAATTGCCCTGGGACTGGAGTCAAAAAACTATAATCCGTAGAAAAACCCTGCCTACTGCCTTGCTATGACCTATAAGCTGAAAATTTTTACATTTTTAACTGGTTTCATTTTCAATGAATATATAAGTATCTACATAATATTCTCCATCTGTACCTTCAACTTGCAAAGCCTAAAATATTTATCATTTGGTCCTTTTTTAAAAAAGTGTGCTGACCCCTGCTCTGCAAGGGGCATCCCAGGGTTTAGTACCAAGTGAATGTGCTTTGGAGTCCGGCAGGACTGCATTTGAGTCCTAACTAATCTACTTGCCGGCTGTGGGGTTTTGGACAAGTCACTTAAATTCTCCGACATTAGCTGCTTATTCATGGAAAGGGAATACTACTACCTACAAGGTAGGATCGGTGTCAGCACCAGTTAACGCTTAATGCGCCTGACACTCTGTGCTTAGTACTTGTTTGCCGTAGCCGAGTCTGAATTTATTTGTTCATAGAGAACAATTTCTATTAATTTTCTCCCTTTGATTTCTAGATCTTTAAAAGAACGGGCCATGTCTTGCTCCTTTCTGTATCCGTAGTGCCTGCAAAATGAAGGCTTGATAATGAATGAATGAATGAATGGATGACTTGTGTGACCTGCAGAGCCTCCAATGGGACACAAGTAATTTCCACCTCATTAATCTGTGCTCCTTATAACAGCCCCCAGAGCACACTGGGAGCACACCCCACACTCAGCGCATCCCCTCTGTCCTTCCCCTACATCCAAGCACGCCCTCGTCTGGCCGTGCTAGGAAATGTTTCTTCAAGGCCTCCAGGAAGAGGCCAACCTAATACCTAAAGAAAACAAAGGTGGCTTCTCTTTTAATAGTCTCACCTAGCTGGGAGTGGGAAGTCAAGAGAAAAGCAGCTGGCTCATAAATGCACATTGCCCTAATGCAACAGCAAGCCCCAGGGGTGAAACTCTTTCAGCAGTGGTGGGTAAATAAGTTCTAGTTCCTCTATAGTTGTAGAGAGATTTTAAGGGTATTCCCATTGAACAACCTTTTAAATGTATGTTTACATATCCCCATCTTCAGGAAGGCTTTCTTAGCTACTTTGATTGTTCCCTTCTCTGAACTCCAAAAGTGGCAGTATAGCCTAGTGGTTGTGTTTAGGCAATGAAATCAAAACCAAGTTCAAATCCCTTCTCTCCACATATAGCTGTGTGACATTTTGCAGCATACCAAGCCTCTTCAAGCCTGTATTTCTTTATTTTAAAATGGAATATCAATAGTACCTACCTCATAGTCGTTTTAAAAATTAAAAGGGATAATCTGCAGATGAAATATTCAGTTCATTACTTGACAGAGCTAAATCCTAAAAAACATTGAAAATTATTCATTATTATTTATTGCATTGATAACCTATGATGCATTTAATAATAGATGTTGCCTATTTTGTAATTTAAATATTTAGTGTGTGTTTATTTTGTCCTTTTGATGGCAATAGCTACATACTGAATTTTCTATTTTAGTCTCAGGATGATTAATATGTTTTTCAACAAGATATGATGCTTCTTGGCAAAACTGTGAAGTATGTGAGAGCAAGCTGTGTAGTATAAAGGAAAAAAATGTTTCGGGGGCCTCTTTTATCTATCTTCTCTGACGAATTGCTTCCCAAGCACCTCCTGCCAATATCTGAGTAGAATCTTCTCCCAAGGCCAGGGAACAACTTGTGAGTCTGGCCTGGGGGAATTAAGACTTCAGATAGAATAAAGGTTGTTAACCAGGTGCATGTATGCTATGGAGGTTATACCAGGATGTCCAGGTGGGCCTGGTATAATCACAAGAGTCCTTAAATGGGAAGAGAGAGGCATAAAGGTCACAGCCAGGGAAATGACATCATGAGAAAGACTCACTGACCATTGCCTGCTTTGAAAATGGAGAAAGAGGACCATGAGCCCAGGAATGCAGGCAGCCTCCAGAAGCCAGAAAAGACCAGGAAACACAACCTCCCCTAGAGCCTCCAGAAGGAACCCAGTCCTGCGGGACCCTGATTTTAGCCCAGCCACAGTCATTTTGGACTTTTGACCTCCAACCTGTAAGATAATAGATTTGTGCCATAAGCCACTGTGTTTGTGGGAATTTGTTATGACCGCAATGGGAAACTGATACACCAACCCATGGAGGTTACAGAATGCAGGAGCTCACAGGGACAGTGTGGGCTTGTGGAGTTTTTCCAGAGTGCGGCCAGGAAGAGAATGTGACCTGACTGAAACTGAGGAGGGGAAAGATGAGCAGAGTCTGGGCGTTCATCCTGAGCACCGAGACAGAATATCAGGAAGAAGTAATGAGAGCAAATAACAAGGTGAGGAGCTGGGAAGGTCAAGAGCAAGGTCAGACACAATGCAGGGAGCAAGGGGGCTGAGGACTGTCTGGCACTTGGAGCAGTGGGAGGGCCCGGAGGGAGAAATGCTCGACTGCCTCACGAGAAGGTGAGGATAAGCCGGGTGTTTCATGGTTCTGGTGGCTCCCTCGTGGGAGAGGACCTGACAATTCAGCATGCCAAGAGCCGTGGTTCCAGGTATGACATGCATCTCTACCTCCTGTGACACATTCCATGGCACCTGACACCAAATCAGCCCTGATTATGTGTGGGCAGTCTGTCCAAAATAATCAACGGCAGTGGTCAGTGTAATCATCTCACCCTTGAGAAGTGGGCTCTATCTATAATTCGTGAAGGCGCACTCTTTTTTAATAATATTCCTAAAATCTAACTTTGTGCACACAAATCCAATGCCAATAACACCGCATGATACACTGTGTTTTCATGAAGTTGTGCGTTAATAAGCACAGAGAAACAATAAGCTTGCCTGCTTGCCTTTCTTCCATGTTTATAGAAACATAAAAAAAAACTTTTAAAGGCCCTGAATGTGCCAGAGAATGCAAATTCAATAGAAAATATGGAACCCAGGAGTATGGGAAGCATGAAAGATGGTGAGAGTATTTCATACAAAATGCTCTTAGCCACCTGCTAGAATGGGTATAGACCACGAAGGAGCAGAAAGGAGCAACGGAGCTGTATCATGAACACAAGTCTCTGGGCCATTTACTGGCTCCCAAAGCAAGTACTCAGAAATCTCTTTCATAAGATTCCAAGTTCTGCCCCACTCTCTTATAAAAAGGAAAAAAAAAAACAAGTCTCAATTTCAAAGCAGGCATTACGATGAGTCATGCAATCTTAGAACTGAGAGGGCCTTAGAAATAATTTGTATCAAACCTCTGTTCCTTCCCTATACCCAGCACGCCCGGTTGTACCTGAGGACACTCAAATCCCAGGAGAATCCAGCCCAATCAAGTGGCATCAAGTGGCAGAGCTGACTTGAATGCAGGTGGCTCCCCAGTAGACTGCACTCTTTCTGTGGTTGCAAAGGCCATCCTTACTGGAGGCGCTGGGTTGGGCCAGAATGCAGCCCATGGATTCCCATAAACCTTTGTTTCACCAAGGGTGGTCCTTGAGCCAGCAGCATCAGCATCAGCTGGGAGCTTGTTAGAACTGCTGAAGCCCAGCCCCCTCCCCAGACCTGCTCAATTGGAATCAGCCTTTGTGGTAAGGCCTCCAGGTGACTCGTGTGCACATTAAACTTTGAGAAGCGTTGACATAAACTGCCTTTGATTCGGTATAAATAGTAATGGTTTTTCAACACTCTTTCAGCATAGTAGTCCAAAACTGGGAATTCTCACAGTGCAGAGGGGCCCAAGAGGTCCATTATGCTTACTTACGAATCAGCATTAGCGAGTGGTTCTTAGTTCTCTACACAGAAATCTGTGACCTCTACGGGAGAGGCCTTAACGATTTCTGATCTCTGCTCAGCAGTCAACATCCATTTTGGTATCCAGGAAGGAGGGAAGAGGTATCTTTTCTTAAAAAAATAAATTAAAATATCAGATGACTGTGACTCTTTTGTCAACTTCTGCTCACTTTGCTTTTACTTTCGTTTCAAGAAACCAAAACCTCCTATTTGCGTAGGGTTTACATATGGCCCATTGTTCTTTCTGAGGCACAAAGAGGTAGCCTAGACACAGGAAAAGAGCACTGGGCCCAGAGTCACCCACACGTGGGTTTCAATACTACTTCATCTGTGTAGTAGCTGTGTGACCTAAGGCAGAGCAGTATACCTCTCTGAACATTAATTTCTTCAACAGTAAAATGGTTATACCAATGACAACCAATTTATAAGAGTCAGGAGAGAGAATATATAGGAAGGCACATAGCAGATATTCAATAGGGCATGATTTGGAGACATTGTAATTAGAGCATGCAATGAATACTTTTTGAATATCCACAGTGTGGGTAGACACCGGGGATATAACAGTAAATGAGACAGATACAGTGTCTGCCCCAATAGAATGACTGTCTACTGAGAAATAAGACAAGATAATGCTAGCTGACAATGAGTGCTTGCTCCATGCCAGGCATGGTTCTAGAGACTTTACACAGATTAACTGATGTGATCGTCACCACTATCATACAGATACTAGGTACTATCATTAGACCCATTTCACAGAAGAGGAAACTGCGGCACACAGGGGTTAAATGACCTGGCCAAGAGCTATAGAGCTAGTCAGCAGAAGAGCCTAGGTTATGAACTCAGACATGTCAGTTCTGGAGCCCTTTACTGAAGCTCTGTGCTAACCTGCATCATGATAAGTAACCACTAAATGCATATAAATACATGTTTAAAAAGGAGAAGGCCTGAGCACTGGGAGTGTATACACCACGGAGCCCTAACCTGGGCTGAGTGGGTAAAGACTCTCTGAGGAGGTAAGAGAAGGAGGTACCCAGGGAAAGAAGGGGAAAAGTGGTCCCAGGAGGGCCAACATAGGGGTGAAGACCTGGAATTAAGAATTCAGAGCTTGGTTAATTTAATATTAGGTTACAGATTAGTACTTGATTTCTAAAGAAGACTGCAGCTCAAAAATCGACCATCCAGCAAATACACTAGTAAATAAAATTGTCTGGATGCTACTTCCATCATATACACATTCTCAGTTCTTAGTGTTGGCCAGTGTCAACATCTATCATTTGTAGAGATGAAAATGAAGCACAGATGAGCTGACAATTGGAAGGAGGAGGGAGGACTTTGGCTTCACATCTGGTCCTGGGTCCATTGATTGCTCCTTTCTGCATATCCTTGAGCAGGTTATCTAAATCTACCTTCTAAACCTCAGTCTCCTTATCTAGAAAATGGGAATGATAATACTTCCTTTTGGTAGTTGTGGTGAGGATTAAATAAAGCTGTGCTTGTATGGCCCGGCCCATGGCAAAGACTCAAGGAACGCTCTCTCCCTCTTCACCTGTCAGTGATCAAAGTTAGAAGTCGGCACATTACGCAGGGAGCCCAGACACAACCTCCAAACACTCAGGGCCCCTCTCTCATCCTGCATCTTTGAAGGTGTTTGTTTTTTCCTGATGTCTTAACCAGTATTGAATTATCAAGTTCTGTCACAGAGCACCCACAAGACTTTCTTCTTAACTCCATTTGTTTGTTTAAGATCCTTCAGAGAAAGCAAAACCTCACTTTGGATGAATACATCCAGATGCCCTATTAGTGGTCTTCCTCACAAACTAAAACAATGAAATTGGGCAATAAAATTACAATACAAGGAGACAGGTAGTGAAGGGAATGAGGACTTCTGTTTGTTTGTTTGTTTGTTTTTTCCCTAGAAGCGCACACTAAAGGAATATATACAACCTCAATTCCCTCCAAATTCCAGAGAGAGAAATTTGGAGTCAAAAAGTCAGACCTTTTCAGGGATACCTGGAGCTCCAGTACCTAAAATCAGCTTGAAGGGCATTGGGTCAATCCCCTCATTTTCCCGGGGATGTGAGGGATTTTTAAAGCTGAAGAAAGGTCACACGGGGTTACTGGCAGAATTAGGACTTGAATTTGGGACTCGGGGGGCAACCAAGGGCAGCACATGCAGTGATAATATCACTGATCAGCTAAGGAGATTTGCTGCTCAGCACGAATAATGTAAGTTTCAAAGTTTGAGCAGAAAGCTGTTGATAACTGGCTAAATTACCTCCTCTGAAGAAGAAAAGTAAAGTTAAAACTGCTATAAACCAAAAATGCCTCCATTCAACAAATTTAAGAACATATTCTCTTTCCTAATAAATGTATTATAGTAATTTTCACACTCGTCACTTCTCATTGACTTCAAGGGAAGTTAGTAAAGTTTACTCAGATTTGCATGTGATTTCCATGCTGGTCACCCAATCCCGGACTCATGTTGATGGGCAATCACAGGCCTGTTTCTGTTCTGGTTCTTGTTCATTAAGCAAGAATGCCAGGTGCCTTGGCCTCCGCCGTGTGCAGCCACCACTCAAGGAGAGTAAGGCCATTCTCCAACTGCTTGTTTCCAGCTGAGGATCAAGGTAGCCCTCAGAATTCTGATGCCCTTCAGATGCCTTTCTGAAAACCACAAAACACTCCCCCAATGCAGTGTGTAGTCTGAACAAATCCACTATGAAAGGAACTTCTGGGCCAATTGAGGACGTTTGAATTTGTAGTGGGCATTACATGACACTAGGAAATCACTGATAATTTTCATGGGTATGATAATTATATTATTGTTATGTAAGATAATAGCCTTACTTTTTAGAGATACATTCTGAAATATTTGGGGAGTAAAATGTTGTGATATCTGCAATTTGCTTTAAAATATAGACTAAAAATACTAAGTAAAAAAAAAGACAGAAAATCTATCTAGCAAAATGTTAAGTGTTAAACCAAAATATAAGTTCTCATTATAACATTCTACCTCTCTGTGTGTGAAAATTTGCTTAATAAAATTGAAAAGCAAAGTTATTCTGTTAAAATTAGAAAGAGAGCTATGGAACTTGGCCTCTTGTTGTCCTGGTTTACTTCCAGAAGTCAGCCTCCACAGATGGATGCTATGATGAAGAAAGCAAGAACTACTTTTCCATATGTGAAAAGCACACATGGGTAACTACCACCTATTTTCTCATTGCAAAAACTTCAAACCGTCAAGAAGCATAAAGAGTAACAATTGAAAGTTCCCCTCCATGGATTGACTCTCACAGTCATTTCCCCCGCAAACAAATCCTGCTCACACCTCTCTCTCCACCGTGAACAGTTCAGTGTAATGTGAGTGGGAAAATGGAGTATGTCCCCAAGCCAAATATCAATGCCAAAATCACACTGGAAAAAAACGATAAAAGTTGAGTTGTGGGTTGGGGGGGGTGGGTTGAGGGACAAGGAAAATAAATAGGCTTTCTGTGTCTCTAAAAAGCTTCATGCAAAGATCCCATTTCTGCAAAGACACCGGGGTGCTCCCTCTGCTTTCTCACTGGTAGGAGAATGTGGCCTTCCTAATTCTGAGTTCAGTTTGTCAACCAGGAGAGCCTGAAGTTTGCAAACTCTCCCTTAAACCCAAACATCCAGGTTGCTAAAGACATGTTCTCCCCCCACAATGAGATATCACTTATCTCCAGTGAGACTGGCCTTTATCAAAAAGTCCCAAAACAATAGATGTTGGCGTGGATGCGGAGAGATAGGAACACTCATGCACTGTTGGTGGGATTGCAAACTAGTGCAACCTCTGTGGAAAGCAATATGGAGATACCTTAAAGAGATATAAGTAGAAGTACCATTCGATCCAGCAATCCCATTACTGGGCATCTACCCAAAAGACCAAATGATGCTGTATAAGAAAGACACCTGCACCCAAATGTTCATAGCAGCACAATTCACAATTGCAAAGATGTGGAAACAACCCAAGTGTCTATCAATACATGAGTGGATTAATAAACTGTGGTATATGTATACCATG
>CAUYSK010050212.1:0-20770 GCA_963575035.1 Avahi laniger | reverse complement strand
TTAATCCTTTATTCTTAAATAAAAGGATTCAGATCATCTGGTCATTATACCTTCTTCCATTCTTTGTTATGATCACTTTCAGTTATTCACTAAAAAATTAGTTACTGACTTCATTACTGTCCTTGGTTCCACCATCATCCTGAGTGACAATAGTATTTTGGGAATTAATAATTTAATCCACATGTTTTATACTGTAATTTTTTTTCCTCAATCGCAATGGCCTTAAGCTTCATGCCATATATATCTTTACATACTTTATTGCCACAACCTAGAATTTTGTCATAAGCCAAAAATGAACCGTGGATAAAATCTTATACTACAAAAAAAATCCCATTATCTGAACATACTTTTCTAGCTCTGTCTCTCACTTATATATTTACATTTTTAACTTCATAGAGGCTTTTTGTTTCTGAACCAATCTTTTCTCTACCAATCCATTTAGCTTTATTCTAGCTTCTTTTCTTTCTTATTTAGGACTCCAAGGCATGCCAATTGTTGCTGTAATTGTGGCTTTTATTGCTATTTTATTTTTTTTATCTGCAAGGATCTCTCAAACCTTGTCTTCTATGTCCAACTGAGTTAGCTGGAAAAAAAATCAAAATGATACAAAAGAAAATGTGACTGCTAATTCTATTTAGTCCCATTTTAAAATTTAGCATGTATAATATTTCTAAGTATGAAGTTTTAGGAAATGCATTTTTAAAAATTTATTTAATTAAGAAATCTAATCTAGGACTCAAACAATAAAAAAATTCATAATGCTTTTGGAGAATTTAAGGCCTGTACCCAACATGTATTAGGTGATCAATAAACTATTATTTCATACTCTAGAATATCTAGGGGATAATTTTTTGATCATTACTTCATACTGCAGTATCCAAGCTCACATGGTTCCTGGAAAGGGGATTAAGAAAGAGGAAAACATGTTTTCTCATGAAGCAGATTTGGGTATAACTCAAGAAAAAATGAGAAACGTTTTTAGTACAAAACGTGAGTACAAAATACTAAAAAATAAAAGAAGACTCAGAAGAGGTTTGAGGGAAAAGGATCTATAGAATTATTCTGAAATGAAACAGAAGAAAAAGAAGGTGTGCGTGGGGAGACAGAAACATTGTGGAGAGAGTAGAGGAATTTTTTATTAAACATTTTTATTTTCTGTGCCAAATGAGAGGCTGATGAATCTCAGGGCCAGCACCAGAAGGGCATGTATGTTTGGAATAGATTAGGTGGCAATGAGAAGAAAATGTCAAATGGTATTTTCCAACATGTTCTATGAGCCTGACTTAGCAAGAAGTAAAAGCAAAATATAATACACTTCGTAGGTATTTTTATTACTTCTTTTTTTTCTTTTTCGTAGCTATCAATTTCCTTCCCCTTTTAAGTTTTTTTATGTGCATTCCTCACCTTTCCTCAGTGTCAGGACTCAGGGGTTGTTAAGCATTAATATTTCCTAGCAACAGAGCCTGACGGAGAGGATTTGGGTCATTTGTTTTTAGTTTGGGAAATAACATATCTAATTTAATTTTTGATTTTCATCTGAAGCTATTTTGAAATAATGTCCTGAAATAATATTTTATAATTTTTTATGAGATATAAAAATATATATGATTGATTTACAAATAATAATATCTGTTTAAGAAAATAGCCCTTCTTAAAAGCAAATGCCCTTATGCTTTTTAATATGAATAATTTTTTTCTTCTATATAGCATTTTAATTATAAATAAAACCAGTAGGCTGATGTCTAATCTGGTACACTACACACAATGTAGGGACAATCGTGGATATGTATGGAGAGACTTGATTGGAAGAGTCCCAGCTCAACAATCAGTCATTTTTTGCCTTGGATAATCACTCAGAACCTCCATTTTTCCCATGTGGTAGAGGGAGAGCAGACTGCTTTACCAAATCCAAGGGAAAATAATGAGGATCAAGTGAAAAAACAACTTGTATGACACCAATGTGTACACTCCACAGCCCCATACAGATGTAAGGCAATTTATTATTCTTCTAAAATTGTATTTTATTTTATGTTATGGTTATTATTAAGTCATTTTTCTGTAGTGGTATTAAGTATCTTTTAAAATTTACTCTATAATTATTATAATTGGTAGTTCTAAATCTTTAAAATAATAATTTTTAACTGCCACTTATGGATTATTTACTATGTACCAAGCCCCAAGCTAAATGTTTTACACATTAGTGTCTCATGTAACCCTCAAACAACCCTCGAGCTAGATATTATTATTTAGTTTTACAGAAGAAACTGGATCTCAGGGAGATTAAAATGACAGCTACTTTATATCAGAGGCAGGACTCAAAGTCAGTTCTATTTTACACCAACGTCTGTTTGGCATGTGACAAAAAGAATCAATGAAATGCATTGTGAAGTGATCAGTAGCTGAGTTTCCAGAGTGGGACATAACTGGATTTGAGTCTTGACCTCAGTACTAGGTGTGTGATCTTGGGCAAGTTCCTTTTGCATTTGTATGTTTCTTCATTGACAGAGAGTAATAAAAGTGGAACTTATTTCATGGAACTATTATTGCCATTAGATGAGATAATGTATTATGTATGTGTAAAGCACTTAACATAATACCCATTACACAATACATACACAAGGAATGTTTTTTTTTTTACCATTTAATCTTCTTAAATTTAAGTTTCTGATTTAAAAAATCGATAGGAAAATGGCACCAACCTCAGAAGGATGTTGTGAGGATTAAACGAGGACATATTAAAAAAATACAGGACACATAAAAGTCAATAAATGCCAGTTATTTGTATCATTATCATTATTCCAACAATTAATTAATTAATTATAGAAATACTTGCTAAGTTTTGTAAATAAATTTAGGCAAGAAGACATGCTGACACTTTGCATAAATTTTGTTCCTGCATCTCGTTTTTGCCAGTGGAATACAGACAAGCCCGTCTAAGTCTTCTGGAATATAGTCTGTACAGTCTTGTTCTGGTGGGAATCTATTATGAAGTTCAAAGGCATATATTTGCTTAAATTTCTGTTGGTTGTAGATGTTCATCACCTTCATCACCTCTCCAACTGTGCTAAGAAAGGCCCCATATCTGTGATGAATTGTCTCAGCATTCTGTTAGGGCTCACTTAAATCCTAATAACATAAGTGGAGAATATTCTTTATTTTCTTTACTAAACCCAACAAAGATTAAAAAAAAAAAAGTCAACATTTAAGAACAGGGAATTTGCAAAATAATTCTTTTATCATATAGCATTAAGTGAGCTACTGTAAAAATAGCCATTTAGAGTAATTCCTTAGTCAACTGTGATGGAAAAATATATCTGGAAAGGGCAATAGAAAGAGACAGAGACCAACATGTGAAAGATACACTTGTAATGTAGAAGAATATACGTGGTCTGTCTGTGAAATAGTGTATTTCTTTAGGTTTATATTATATATATTTTAATATAAGGTTGACATTAAATTAAATAAGGTCTGTAATGCCCTTCTAAAGAGTTTAAATTTTAGCCGTCAGCATCTGAACGAAGTGGAACCCACTCCTCTCTTCATTGCTAATTTATAATGCTTTGACTGTGCAGTATACGGGGTAGAGATGACAGGGAACGGGAGTGGTAGGCAAAGGCAGAACTAGGAAAAGTAATCTTATTAAAATTAAAAAGAAATTCCAAATGATGTAATTACATTTATTACATTTGCACTTAGTAATATAAAGCAAGAAAAAAGTTAATTTTTTTTGTCTCCCAGCACCATCGATCTTTACTTTTATGATTTGTATTTGAAAAACTAAAAGTCAACAATCTTTTCCCCTTAGTTAGTAGTGCGTGTGTGTATGTGTGTGTATGAGAAGACACTTTGTTTTCTCTTCTTTATTAATTGTCATGATTCTACCTTCCACTTCAAATTAATGTATTAATTTATCTAACAGTAAATATTTATTGAGTACCTGCCATGTTCCAGGTATTACTCTAGGCAGGTGGCAGACATAAGTGAACACAATAGAAAATGGGGCCTTCCTTCCTGAACTCTAACAGAAGGTAAAAATAATTAATATCATAAAACAATAATCACAATAATAAAAATATTGCATGTTAGAAAGTGATTAATATTCTGTAACCTTCTGGAATTATATATGGTCATAATACCATCGGGGAGCTCCACTTCTCACTGTATTTTATCTTACCTTTGAAAAAGGTGTACATACCAATCGATACATTTTAGGAATCACATCACATTAATTCTCTTTGACATCTGCAAGACCCAGATTGCTACCATTCCAAGCCTCCCTTGGATTTCAAATTTGCTATGCATTAAAATGTAGAAAACTATGGTCATGAATCCATATTCAGCAAGCATTGGTAGCATGTTTCGGGCATGTGAAAACACAGATACATAAGAAAACACGCCATTCGGGCCACTTAGAGACCTGCATCTTTGAAGATTTAGGTAGATGTAGGTACCCAAGTGCACCCTGTGAACATGACACAGACTTTTGTCTCATATTAGTGTTATGTCCTTATTTACATATCTCGTTCCTGTCCAAGGCTGGGGATTGCTCAAGGACAGAAATCTATGATTCATCACGACACAGGCTAACTGCCAACACCATGACAGAGAGGGCCAGATTAATGCCCCATGAGAAGAAACCCACAACCATCATTTAGCTTTAATGTAGTTGAGTCTTTTCTCTTTCTGTATCAATTTCTTTCATTCATTAATAATTTAACACCGTTTTTTAATTTGTTTCTGACTATTGTTGTTTTTGTTTTGTTTCCTCTTCTCTATTTTTCTCTGGGATCTCCCTTCCATTTTTTACAATAGCGTTCATATTCTCTAAGGAACTAGCTCATAGAGAAGCCCTCAATCCTTCCCCATTTCATTCTCCAGTGTGAAGCTCACCTTTGCAACACTTATAGTTGAAGTTTGCCTCAGATGGGAAGACAATACTTTGTTTATGCTTTAAGATGACCAAGTCCTATGATCGAAAGCCTGTTGTAGTCAATAACCCCTTTGCATGCTTGATCTTGTCGGTTCTCCTGAGCTTGCTGTCACTGGGGATACCCGGCTGTCCTCCCCCAGAGCCCCATGTTTATTGCTAACTGCCAATACTCCATTGGGTGTGAGCATCAGTGTCAATTTGTATCTTTGTTTTTCTAAAATTTGATATCTGTTTAGAATAATAAAAATTATACATTTCAGTTTTAAACTGACATTTTCAGTTTATAAAGATAAAAACAGTGTTAGGAAATGCCTGCTGCCATTTTTCTTTTTCTTCTTATTTTAAAATCATATCTACATGTTCCTATATGTTGGCTTTTTTATGATTCAATTTCCCAATCAGGTCAGTGAAAATGGGTCCGTTTCACAAGCTATCCAATCTTATACTTAAAATAATCTAGCTGTGAAAGAACACTCTTCGAAATACTTCTGGGAAGATGAGCAAGCCTAACTGTTAGGAATTCTGACACGAGTTGGTGCAGCTATCATAAGCTCAGACTCTAAGACAGGTCTAAACAGTGGAGAGTACTGCAAGTCTTGGCTTCTGGAGGAAATCCAAGGTGACAGGTTAGTGTGCATGTTGTATGCCATGATAGGTTCCACATTAAGCAGCTATATGTAGCAGAATATCCTAACAAAAGTTAGCCCAGTTAACATCATTAATTTCAAAATGTAGAAAACTGGTATTTTACACAAAATCCTACCACATAACTGAGTGACTTTGGGCAAGCAACATAATCACTCTGATCTTCAGATTTTCATATCCTTACAATGGGGAGAATAAAATGTTAGTATAATTTGTAAGCATCTCTTAGAAAGGGTGGATTTATAAATGTTTGAATACAGACAAAGTCTGCCTAAGATCTAAAAATCTAGTGATGACAGCAAACAAATAATACTAACTGTAAATATTTATTTCACAGTACAATAGAAGTGCTTTACTATTCTGTAGTACTTCATAATTTACAAAACAAATTTACAAACATTATCTCAAATCTTTATACAGTAAGTATGACAGGGTTTAACATTTCATTTTATTTTTTCCCTCTTTTTTTTATTTTAGCAATTATGGGAGTACAAATGTTTAGGTTACGTATGTTGCCTTTGCCCCACCCAAGTCAGAGCTTCAAGCATGTCCATCCCACAGACGGTGGGCACCGCACTTGTTTGGTGTGAATAGACCCATCCCCTCCTCCCTCCTCCCACCTGTCCAACCCCTGATGAATGTTATTGCTATATGTGCACTTAAGTGTTGATCAGTTAATACTAATTTGATGGTGAGCACATGTGGTGCTTGTTTTTCCATTCTGGAGAAAGGAGTCATTTCATTTTAAAGTTGAAGATTTAAAATTTTGAAAATTTAAATGTATTAGGTATCTTTGATTTGTAAGAGAAATAAATCACAGCCTAAAATGGCTCAAAGTTAAAAGAGATTTTATTGGTTTACATAACAACACAGTCTGAGACCAGAGAGGGATTCATGCATGTTGGATATATGGCTAATAAGAAACCATATTACTTCATTTCTCAGAAATATCATTGCTGCTTATATATACTTTTTTTATTCCCAGGTCCTAAGTGGTATCTCCAAGTAGCTCTAAACATATATATTGTGGTAGCAGTGAGAGGGCTGCCACACATCCAAACAGAAAACTATCATAAAAATAAGTTCAATTTTTAAAATAATGTCTGCAAAATTCTGGAGAGTAGTTCCAATTTGACAAGCTTGCATGACATGTTGAAACCCTTGATCAGTAGCTGGGTGTAGAAGACTATGATTTTCTGTCAGTCAAATGCTCAATGTATGAAACAGAATAGTGGCAGGTGAAACCCTTTCACTTGGCCCAAATGAACAAAGTTCTGGAGAAATGGACAACCAATGAAAGTTGGGCTGATGCTCAGAAAGGAGGAAAGGGTGCTGAGAATGCCACAGAAATGGCTGCCTCTGTAGATGGACAGTTTCGGGTCTATGGCACAGGCTCCAACAGAATGCAGGTACCCTGACCACATGCACACAAAAATAAATAAAAGAATGATTTTATTTTCAAATTAAATGAGATGAGGAGATTGGGAAAATATAGAATATATGTGCAAGTGTGCAGTGATCCTAAAGTTGAAAAAATAAAGAGTTCATTGATTACAATAGTTCATTGATTACCAGTGTAACTAAAGTGGCATGAGTCATGTTAGATAAGCCCTGAAAAGCTTCATGGAAAACAGTCCACTTGGAGAATTACACAGGTCTCCTCTTGATTGTCTATTTGATATATACAATTCTAATTGAAGGTATGACCAGATGAATTCCATAGACAGTGTATCAGGTGCAGAGATATCCAGGGGAACTATTTTTCTAGCCAATGTATTCTTGGCTGCTTCATTTCAGCAGACTACATGCTTTAACAAGTTTAAACACTGGTAAACAGGGATAGAGATATGCACTCATCTCTGAAACATGAGAGCATAGCTCATGAAATTCCGCACTGAGAAGCTATCAGTTTTGTACCTCTGCTGAAGTTACAGTCCATAAATACAGGATTGCGCCTTCCGTAATTACTCTTTCCTTTCAGATCATCAGAAGGAAAATAACCTCATGCATTTATAACCAACCTATTAGGTATTCAATAATTATTCGTTGATTCGTGCATTGATTTTCATGCAGGATGTTGTTATTTGAAGGAATTTGCTGATGAGAAAAGATCTAACTGAACTGATTATATAGACAGTATGGCTTTAACAACGGATATGTGCTATTTGCTGGCATTTATAAATGTGGATTGGAGAGGGAAGGAAGGGTGGGGGGAAGGGACTGATGATAATACGTTTCAGCTTAGTTCATTGATAATCTGTGGCCTCTCCGAAGTTGAGATCAGTATATATTACATATAATATATATTTCATGTATCATGTATGTTTAAGTTTTTAAAAACATTTTGATGTGAAGAATTGAAAAAAAAGCTGGAGCTAATTTGGTTACTTAAAGAGCTGCATCACATCGACAGCAGCCCATCCAAACTATTGTGCAAAAATTGGTTAAACAGAGAGCTTAAAATACATAGAGCTTAAAATAAACTCTGTGTTGCAGCCAATCTGGTGGCCACATAATTCTGGGAAAGTATTGTGAAACAACACTAATGCTATATTGAAAATATGTAACAATGATAAGTGACTTAGCATGGAGTTGAAACAATTTAGTAATATAACAGGCAGAAAATTTTTTATTAAAATTGGCCAAAAGAACCTTATGGGGTTATTTCACAAGCATGACCATAAATCCTACTGGTCTTATTAACTATTTGGAACTAACTGTGTTTCTTAAATTGTAAAAATAGGAAAGCTGGAAAATATAGGCCAAATCATTTGAATGCATATTCTGTCATCCTTTTTTTTTTTTGACTTTAGGATATGTTAGAATATTTTCATACTTCTGCATACTCACTTGCATAGAAAGAGGTTATTTTATTTCTTGATAGGATAAAATGCTTAAATACTTAAATGCTTAAATGATTAAAAATCAATAAATACTGCCATCAAATATTAGAACATATTTCTTCTATCTAATTTTATGTTTGTTTGATAGTAGAGCAGAGTGGCTATAGTTAATGACAATGTATTGTACATACAAAACAGCTAGAAGTGAGGACTTGAAATGTTCTCAGCACACAGAAATGATAAATGCTCATGGTTATGGTTTCCTAAATAATATGACTTGATCGCTGTACATTCTTACAGGTAACAAAATATCACGTGTCCCTTAAATTTGTACAAATATTGTTGATGGAAAAATCTAAACTTTGTAAAATAATTTAAAAATATTTATTCTGAGACAAATGTGTATCACCACGGCCTGGGGAACATGCTCTCAAAAGGTCTTGAGAAAATATGACTGAGGAAGCTGGGTGACAGTTTGATTTTACATATTCATGCAGACAGGAATTATAGGTAAAACTATAAATCAATACATGGAAGATATACATTGTTTTGGCCTGAAAAGGCAGGAAGCTCAACGTTGGGGCTTACAAGTCATATGTGAGTTTTAGGGATTCTTTAGCTGGCAATTAGTTGAAAGAGTTTAGCTTTTTCTAAAGACCTGGAATCAGTAGAGAGGAATGCTAGAGTTGAGAGAGTGGATCTGCTAAAATGCTTGAATTAAGATAAGAGGGTTTTCTATCTGTTATGTGATGCTATACAGGAGTCAGGTTAGAAAGCAGGCCTTATTATACTGGGTTAATAGAACATGTCTTGTGAGATTTTATCATTTGTAGGTCCAGGTCTCTTAGAAAGGAATTTGGGCAAGAGAAAAAATATCAGAGTTCAGTCTTCAATATCATGTATAAATTTTAAAAAAATTAAAAAAAAAAAGACTGTCGGGAATAAGAATATTAAGGGCATGTGAAAACTATAAGCAAAAAGGAACTTGGCAATGCCCAATTGTAGAATGTGTTAAGAGAAAATTCAACAATGTTTATTTTTTTCCTAATTCTAGGATGAATCTTAGGTGCTAACAGCGAGATTAACAACATGCTACTGAGAGATCTCAACTACATTTATATGGTATTTATAAAAAACAAGTGAGAATTTTAAAATAAGGAAAAGATCAATTATGTGGAAATTTAAAATGTAAAGGTGAGGAAGAGAAATGAAAAGGCCAGGAATGGAGGACTGGGAAAGGAAAAAGTAAAAAGACTTAGAAAAAAGAAATATAAGGCATTAGAAAAAGAGCATCACTGATTATTTCAGCAGGTGTCTCTCGGTGGCCTAGTTCCTTGAGTTTCCTAATATATTTTACATCAATGTATTCACACTCAACCCATTATTGAAATATGAAATTAATTTGTTCAAGAGTCAGAATAGTGGGTGATTAAGAGCATGTCTTTTGGAGACAAATCAACTGGGTTTTAATTTCAACTGCGCAACTTAATTGCTATAACCTTGAGCGAGGTACTTAACCTGGCTTTCTCCATCCACCATCCACTTACCTAATTGTTCAATTCAAGTATACGGATATAGTAGTATCAGGATTGTTAATGCATATTGCCATGGAAAAAAATGATCAACTAGAATACAGAGCTTATGTCAAATTTTTTTCTTTTCTAAATGTTTCATACTCCACTCATTTTCCAAGTCACTCAGGTCAGCATCCCTCCCTCCCCCACTTCACTGAAGTTATTTCATAAAGTTATTTTTGTCACATTTTCATCCCAGCCTGAATCCTCTGACATTGTAAATGCTTTTCCTTCTTTAAAAAATTTAGTATTTTAAAATTTGCATATACAAACTTTCAAATTTTGTGCTGTAGTACTATGGATTTTGACAAATTCGTTTGTCATATAACCAAAACTGCAGCATCATAGACAGTAATTCATAGACACCCATATCTCCTTTGTTTCAACTATTCAAACTTCCTCCTTTCAACCTGCCCCTAGTAAACTCTGGACATTTTATTTTTGTTATAGTTTTGCCATTTCCAGAATGTCATAAAATTGAAATATATAGTATTAATATGTAGCTTCTCCAGGTTAATTTTTTATATAATTTCTTTGCATATTTCTTTCACATTTAAGATTCATCTAGTGTTTCAGATAGAAAATTTATTTTAATTACTAAATGATATTCCACTGTAAGGATGTATCATAATTTGTTTACCTATTCACCTATTGGAGGACATATTGGCTACTTTCAGTTTGGGGTGATTATGTAGAAAGCTGCTACAAACACATATGCAAGATTTTATGTACACAAAAATTTTAAAATCAGTTCATTAAATACCTGTAAGTATGATTGGTGGTTGTTAACATTGTAAAACCTGCTAAATTGCTAAAGTCACTGTACCATTTTGCGTTCCCATCAGCAATAAGTGAGAATTCCTCTTGCTTCTCATCCTGGTAGGTATCCTTACTCATTTTTTTTGTCCTGGCTATTCTAATCTGGTATTACATTGTTTAAATTTGTAATTCCCTAATGACAAATGATGTTGAATATCTTTTCACATGTTTATATCTTAGATGTTTATTCATATTTTTTCCTTTTTAAAAATTGGGTTCTTAGTTTATTTATGGCTGAATTTTAAGTGCTTTTTGTATATATTATACAGTATTTTCAAAATATTTTCTAGCAGGCTATGGCCTGTATTTTCATTTTTTCAGCAATATCTTTTTCAGAAGAAAAATGTTTAATTTTAGTCAAGTTAAATTTAGCTATTTTTTCCTTTATAGATTGTCTTTTTGTTCGTTTGTTTGTTTTGTTTTGTTTTTTACCAAAAAACTCATTACCAAACTACAGGTTCCCTACTTTTTCTTCTGTAAGTTTTATAACTTTGTGTTCTATATTTAAGATCTATGGGACACTGTGAGTTAATTTTTGTGAAAGGATTAAGGTATATACATAGGTTCATTTCTGTGCATAGGGACTTCTGATGTTTACAGTGCTATTTGCTAAAAACTTTTCCTTCTCCTTTGAAGTGGCTTTGCTCCTTTGTCAGAGATCAGTTGGCCATATTTGTGTGGGTTTATTTCTTTGCTCTCCATTCGATTATATTGATCTATTTGTCTTTTCTTCTGACAATATTACACAGTTTTCGTTATTGTAGTTTTATAGTAAAGTTTGAAATTTGTAGTGTGTGTTCTCTGAATTTTGTCATCTTCTGTATTATTGTGTTGGTAATTCTAGGTGTTTTGCTATAAAGTTCCTATAAACATTAGTTTGCTAATATCTAAAAAGTAGCTTTCTGGGATTTTGAAAGGGATCTATAGATCACGTTGAGAAGAATTCAAAGCTTCACGATATTGAGTATTACAATTCATGAATGTGAAATATCTCTCCATTTATTTAGAACTCCTTAAATATTTTTATCAGAATCCTGTAGTTTTTTGCAAATAGATTGTATATATTTTATTAGATATATATGTATGTATTGCTTTTTTGGGTGCTATTGTAGATGCTATTCTTTTTTTTTTTTTTAATAATTTCACATTCCATTTGTTCTTTGCCAGTATATAGGAAACAATTGACTTTGTATCTTGTGATGTTGTTATACTCACTTATTAATTATAGATTTTTTGGTAGATTGGAATTTTCTGCAAATGCAATCATGCCATCTGCTAGGAAAAATAGGACAGCATTATTATTTCCTTTTAAACTGCATAATTTCAATTTATTTTTCTTATCTCATTGCATTAGTTAGGACTTTCAGTAAAGTATTGAATCAGTGTGCTGAGGGTGGAACATATTTACCTTGTTCTCAACCCTATAGGGAAAGCACCCAGAATTTGTATGATATCAGCTGTAGGTTTATTGGTAGATGTTCTTTATCAAGTAGATAAAGTTTTCCTATATTTTATATTTGCTATAAGTTTTTTGTGATGAATAGATACTGGATTTTTCAGAAGTTCTTTCTCCATCAAATGATAGGATCACATAATTTTTTTTCTCAGCTTGTTGATATGCTGGATTACATTATTTGATTTTGAAATGGTAAACCATCCTTGAATACCTGAAACAAATCATACTTGTTTGTCATGTATATTCTTTTTATATATTGTTATTTTCAATTAGTTAATATTTTTTGGAACTTTTGTGTCCACATTCATGCAAGATATTAGTATGTAGTTTACTTCTTTGTAATGAATTTCTTTCACTTTATTATTAGTTAATACTGGCTCTATATAACGAGTTAGAGAATTTTTTTCTTTTTGTCTAATGTTAGAAGGAGATTGGGAAAAATTTATACTTTTAAAAAAAATACTTCCTGAAATTCACCAGTGAAACAATATGGGTCTTCAGCTTTCCATTTTTTCAAAGTTATTAATTACTGATTTCCTTTATTTAATAATTATGGAGCTATTTTCTATTTCTCCTTGCATGAATTTTAGTAGTTTATATCTTTCAAGGAAATGGTAAATATATCTAACCAAATTTGTGGGAACAGAATTGTTCAGTTTATACCTTTATTATCCTTTAAAGACCAGAGGATCAGTAGTAATGACTACTTTTTCATTTCTAATATTAGTAATTTGTGGTCTCTTTTTTTCTTTTTTAACATGCCTAGTGATTTATCAATTTAATTCATATTTTTTCAAATTTCCAGTTTTTGTTTTTATTGATATTCTTTATTGTTTTCTTATTTTCAATTTCATTTCTTTATGTTCTAATTTTCATTATTATTATTTTTTCTACTTGTGTTAGGCCTAAATTATTCTTCATTCTCTAGTTTCCTAAAGCAGCAGCTTAGGCTATTGATTTTCAAACTTTTGTTTTTTCTAATATATGTTTTTAACAGTATACATTTCTCTCTAAGTATTATATTTGGTACATCACATAAATTTTCATAAGTTGCCATTTTATTTTCATTTATTTCTAAATACTTTTTAATTTCTCTTAAGACTTCTAATGTGTGTTTGTCACATGTGTTATTTGGAAGTATGTTGTTCAAGTTCTAAATATTTGGAGATTTTCCAGCTATCTTATTGATTTGTAATTTAATTCTACTATGGCTGAAAACATACATTGCATGATTCCTAAACTTTTAAATTGTTAAGGTATGTTTTATTGTCCAGAATGTGGACTATCTATGCAAATAAAACAAGGGAGCTTGAGAAGAATGGTTAATATGTTGCTTTTGGATTGAGTATTCTATAAATGTCAATTAGATCAAGTTGACTAATATTCTTAATGTCGAATCTATCTTTACTGATTTTCTACCTATTTTATCTATCAATTAATGAAAGAAGTATACTTAATTTTCTGTATTAATCTGTTCAGGCTGATATAACAAGATATTATAAACTATGTGGCTTATAAACAACATAAATTTGTTTCTCACAATTCTGGATGCTGGAAATTTCAAAATCAAGATTTGGTGTCTGTTGAGATTCTACTTTCTGCTTCTTAGATAGCACCTTCTCTTTTTTTCCTCATACAATTGAAAGGATGAGGAGTCTCTCTTGGTCCTCTTTTGTAAGGAACTAATCCCATTCATAAGGCTTCTACCCTCTTGACCTAATCACCACTCAAAGGCCGAATCTCCAATATCATCATCTTGGGCATCAGAATTTTAACATATGAATTTGGGGAAGGGACACAAACATTCAGACCAAAATACTCTCCACCTTTAATAGTGTGTTAATCTATTTTTCCTTGAAATTCTATCTGTTTTCACTTACATATTTTGACAATCTATCGTTAGCTTTATGTACATTTAGTGACATATCTTCTTGAAGAATTGATCCTTTTATCATTGTTCAATGTCACTCCTTATCACTTATAATCTATCAAAGTTTTCTTTGTTGGAAGTTAAATAGCTATTGTAACTTTCTTTTTATTAGTGTTAGTATGGTATAATTATCTCCATCCATATACATTTTTTTAATTTTTTTTCATCCATATACTTTTTTTTTATTTTTTTCATCCATATACTTTTAACCTATATGTGTCTTTGTGTTTAAATGAATTTTTTTGGACACCATATAGTTAGATATTATTTTTTCATCCACTCTGCCAATTTATATCTTTTAATTGGTGTATCTAGACCACTAACATTCAAACTTATTATTGATAATAGTTGTATTAATGTCTACCACATTTGTAACAGTTTTCTATTCATTTTATATATTCATCATTTCTCTTTTCCTTCATCTGTATCTACTTCCTCTGGTTTTAACTGAACATTCAATATTATCACATTTTCTATTTCCTCTTAGCCTATCATTTATGCTTATTTTTTAAAAATTAGTGGTTTTCATAGAATTGACAGCATAGATTTTAAGTATTCTAAATCTAATTTCAAATAACACTCTACTGCTTCATGTGCAGTTTTGGTAGCCTGTAACAGTGTATCCTCTATTTCTTCTTCCTGTCTCTTTTAATGTTGTTGTCATTAATTTAATTTATTCATATGTCATAATCACCAAATAAATTATTGTTTTATTATTTTACACAGTTATTTTTATGTCAGTTAAGATGAAGAGATTTCAGAAATTATATTATCTTTATGTATGCCTTCTCTGATGCTATTTCTTTAGGTAGATCTAAGTTTCTGACCTATATATTAATAATTCTTCATTAGAAACCCTAACATTTTAATCATAGTTATTTTAAATTCCTTGTTTGACAAGTTCAATATCTATATAACATTTGGTTTTTGTTATGATGCATGCTTTGTCTTTTTAGAATATGTTTTTTCTTGCCTTTTGGCATGCCTTGTAACTTTTTGTTGAAAGCAGACATTATCTATCAGTTAACGGAAATGAAATTATATGCGGACTTTTTTTGTGAAGATTTGTTACTCTGGCTTGAAGTAGGATTGTGTTTAATGTTGGCTATTGTTGTATGTGCCAGAAGATTAAAATTTCTCTATTTTTGTTTTGTCTTCATCATTGTCACTGGGCTTCCCTAAAAATTACTCTTAGGGAAAGTTTAAATCAAGAAGTTTTTTCAGCTATAATCCACTGCCATTATGCTGGAATCCTGTTGGTGTGGTGGTAAATGGTAAGGGAATAGAAATATCATACAATCATCATGATTAAATCTCAGTCTTTTGGTGGACTCATGTCCCTGGCTTGTGACCCTCACACATGTTTCTTAACTTTTTGTTCCCACTCAGACGAGACAGGAAGGCAAGAGGTCTGGTATCTGAGAAGTGATCTTCTTCTAGATGGAATAACACTATATTAGTCTTTTTTCCCTACAGATTAAAGCTTTTTTGTGAATAAAGATCTGGCTGTATTTCACAATAGTTAATCTTCCCTTCCCACTGCTAGAGCCAGGAGGGTATCTTTCTTGACTCTTCATAGTGAGAGATTGGCAGAGTTCCTGGAGGTAATATCCACTTACACTGTGGTTCTCTGGAGTTTCTCAGTGTTCTAGTTCACGTTCAGTCGATGGCGTTAATCAAAGTTACTCGTTCCTGTTTTCCGGCTCTAATAATTTCTGCTACAGGTAAATAAATCTTGGTTGTAAATTTTGAATTCTTCTGTCCCTCCATATTTCAAGGTGTCGGTTTGCCCTGTGACCACAAGTCTCTGAGGACGTCAAGAAAAGTCATTGATTTTTTAGTTTGTTAAGATTTTTCAACTTGTAAGAACTGGAGTGATGACTTTCAGGCCCTTTAACTGTTGGAGCCAAAACTAGAAAAAGAATATTTTTACACGAAAAAGAACAAATTAAAATAGAAGTGGACCATATTTAGTAAAATAAGAAGCACTTCAATTATATACATAAATGTGCAAGTGTTTAATGGGAACAAAAAAAGAATTAGTCAAACTTTTAAAAAAGTTTCAAAAATACTGATCTAGAATACTAGTTAAGTTTTGTTTTTCTGCCACAATGGACATTCATATGATTCGTGCACCCATTATTTGAATCAGATTAATATAAACCATAGAATAAAATATGTTTGGGGTTCCATTTAAATCCCAGAAATTTGCAACACACCCTAGAAAAATGCTCCCACAGACATTAATTTAGTTTTGACAGTGTTGATCACTAACAAACAAATTAATTAATTAAAAAGGACTGGGGAAAAGGAAAAAAAAAAATACTTGTGATAAAGTAAAGAAATAGCACCATAGGAAAAATCTCAGTACTTCTATTTGTACTGATGTTCCTTTGCTTCTCAAATTAGTTTTCTATCATTCCATTATTCTGCTGTCACTGGGGAATAGCTTATTTACACTAATTTTCCACATGCTTGAAACTTCACTTTTTCTATTTAAAAATTAATATATGCCTCTCTAAAATGTGTCTGATGTAAGCACATGAGGATTTGGATTGGAAGAATTTGTGTAGATAATTCCTCAGCATGAATCGGTTTATCTTGAGCCATACATCATTGAGGTTATGTTCTGTTTGGATACAAGCCTCTTCCAAAGTCTTTGTTTCAAAAAATTCTTCCCTGGATGTGTGCTCCAAGACATTTCTCATTACCAAGAATAAAGTCTCGTCTCTGATACCCAGATTAAAATAACTGTGTGGCTGACTTTTCACAAGGCACAAACACAAAGAAAAGTAAGTCCTGTGATTCCCATCTTTGCATTTCACCTGCTATAGCTGCTGCTTGTGTAACCACTGCTGTGTTGCTTCTCCTTCTTTCACCACTATTATAATGACAGCGAACATTTGTTGAGTGATTTACCTATTTAAGTGTATGATCATTGCTATAGTTAGAATGTGTCTCCCAAAGTTAATGTTTTGGCAACTTAATCCCCAATGAAACAGTTGAGAGGTGGTACTTTGAAGAGGTAATTATGTCACGAGGGCCCTGCCCTCATGAATGGATTAATGCCATTATTACAAGAGCGAGTTTGTTATTGTGGGGGTGGATTTCTTATAAAAAGTTGAGTTTGGCCCTCTTTTCTTCCTATTTTACCCACGTGATCCCTTCTGCAGTGTTATCATGAAGCAAGAAAGCCCTTATCAGATGTCAGCAAGTTGATCTCGGACTTCTCAGCCTCCAGAACTGTGAGGAAATAAATTTGTATCCTTTATATATTTATCCAGTCTCAGGTATTTTTTTAAAGCAGTACAAAACAGACTAAAGACAAACATTTTGATTTTCCAAAACAATCGTAGTAAGCCATTTCAATGATGAGATAATCGAGTCTCATGGAAGTAAAGTTAACTTGGATATAGAAAAAATAACTGTCTCAACTAAAAAAAAAATTAAAATTATAAAAATTTGAAAAAATAAACTGTCTCAACAATTCAGAGCTAGTTAAAAGTAGAGTTAAAATTTAAGCCAGAACTATCTAATACGAAAATATATAATGTGAGGCACTATCCTTATATATACAATTAGCTTTGGAAAGAAATTATTTGTTTTTTTCTCCTTAAACAACTAAATTAACATTTCAATAAAAATATTATATGTAAAATAGCAAGAGTTCCTAATATTATCCTTTAAATCTGTATATTCAAAACAGAAAATATAAAAGCATATTCACAAGCTTTGTTTACTTCAGAATTTATAGGATAAAGAAGAAAATACAATATACTTCAAGGAATATTAAAGTTCATAAAAATTTTTGTTGAGTAAACTCATGCTAAATACTTTTAAATTATTTAAAATTGCTACATGTTTATGTCTTTACCACTAAATGAATCTGTAAGTCAATGTTATTGTAAAAACATAAAATTACTCATCAAAAATGTATACAAATCATTACTAAATTGGAAATCTGAAAATTTAGATCCTGGGCCAATGTGTAACACGTGCTGTTTTTGTTCCTGGTGAAAGAATATACAGCAAATTTCTATTTCCTCTTTTTAAACTAAAGAAGTTTCACATATATGACTCCATAAGTCCTTTTTAGTTCTATAGTTACACATTTGGTTTTACTCGCATACTCATTATTCAGAGAAGGTAAATCTTCAATTATATTTTTATTCACTGTATATTTTTTGCACTTCTATGAATGCTGGCTACAACTGCTGGTTGACATCAAACACCTCATTACTAACAATGTGGGTGCCTATTGGTTGTATTTCTCCTTAAAAAATGAGGGTGATTTTTACTGAGAAAAATTCTTTAACATAACATTTTTTTCTGACTGAATAGATATACTTTACATTTTCATCTTTCTCTTGCAAAATTCTTGCTTTTACTTTCAATAAATAAATTTACAACTGCCAAAAACTTTCTCAAAGACACACTTGATTTCACAGATGATCATAAAAAGGCCAGAAAAAGCTGAAATAATGGAAATAGTGATGCTTGATAGAACATCTTCTTTGCATGTGATCATTTATAACAATCCACGGTGAAAATGCAGTAGAAGATACAACTGCTACTACATTTAACAAGTAGAGCTAATATACCTGAGGTTCAAATATTTTTCTGAACTTTCGATGCTTTCATTTTATCCATATGATTATTTATACATATAGCTTTTGGATTACTTATACCGCTGATGCTATTTAACTTTATGATTAACAACTTAACCCAAAACTTTTCATTTAAATAATTATTTATTTATATCACTATTCTGTGAGTCTGCAGTTTGGGCTGAGTTTATTTGTATAAGTTTCCCCCTTCTTTTGGCATGTGAAATATGTGGTCAGACTCATGTGAAATATGTGGTCAGCTGTCAGGTTGACTGGTGGCCAGTTGGTCTAGTGGGGTCTCTCCTTGGATGGTTTGTTTCTGCTCCTTGTAATCTGTAACCTCCAGTAGGTTAGCCTAGGCTTATTCAAATGATAGTAAGGTCCACAATGGCAGCAAGAATGGAAAATGCAAGGCCTCTTCAGGTCAAGGCTTGGAATTCTGACATCAGTTCTCCTAAATTCTACTGTTCAAAGGAAATCATCAGGATTGTCCAGATTCAAAGGGCATGAAAATAAATTAATTAAAAGAAATACAGATGGCATAGCTACTTCTTTTTCATTTACTACACTACCAGTAAATTCATTTATCAGCTAAGTCAAAATGTATTGAAAAAATGTTAGAATGAATATTCATGAATACAGAGATAAAGACAATATAATACAGTATGAGATTATTTACTAAATTATCAAACTACAACCTAAACAATGAATATTAACTATCATATTAGACTTCCTGCAGATAATATTTGAAACCTTCACTGATGGCTACAAAAATTGCCTTGAATAGTCTCTAAGAAACTAACCTTAGACACATTTTGCCCATAAATATAGAATAAACTCATGGCAATAAACAACCTGTCTCACACAACAAAATGTGTGGGACAAATATCGTTTACCCAAAGAAGTTTTTCTATAGGGACTATTCACCGATATTGAAGGCAGAACCATCTATTCCAGGATAAACCATACAGGTAAATTTTTTTGATTTATTAAGCTTATATATTACAAGAATGATGTAAATGTAAAATAAAAAAAAAAAGTATTTCAAAACTCCCATTTGAACCTAATCAATGTTTCCCCTAAGTTTAACACATTTCTTGAATTCTCATGGGAAAATCCTAGCTGAGGATTTTCTTTGTCTTTTACATTAAAAATCAAGTAGTGTATGGAACCAGAGAAGACCCCGCATAGCAAAAACAATTCTAGGTAATAAAAATAAAATAGGAGGCATCAACCTACCAGACTTCAAACTCTATTACAAATCTGTAATATTAAAATCAACTTGGTACTGACACAAAACAGAGCCATTGACCAGTGGAAAAGAACTGAGAACCCAGATATAAAACCGTCCACATATAGCCGTCTAATCTTTGACAAACCAGACAAAAACATACACTGGGGAAAAGAATCCTTATTCAATAAATGGTGCTGGGAGAACTGAATAGGCACATGTAGAAGACTGAATCTGGATCCACACCTCTCACCTCTCACAATAATCAACTCACGCTGCATCACAGATCTAAACCTAAGGAGTGAAACTATTAGAACTCTAGAGGAAGAAGTTGGAAATTCTCTTCTAGACATTGGCCTAGGCAAAGAATTTATGAAGAAGACCCCAAAAGCAACTACATCAACAATAAAAATAAATAAATGGGACCTAATCAAATTAAAAAGCTTCTGCACAGCCAAAGAAACTGTCACAAGAGCAAACAGGCAACCCACAGAATGGGAGAAAATTTTTGCGTGCTACAAATCCGACCGAGGGCTGATAACCAGAATCTATATAGAACTCAGAAAAATCAGCAAGAAAAAATCGAACAGCCCTATCAAAAGGTGGGCAAAGGAGATGAACAGAAACTTTGCAAAAGAAGACAGAATAATGGCCAAAACACATATGAAAAAATGCTCAACATCTCTAATCATCAGGGAAATGCAAATCAAAACCACAATGAGATATCACTTATCT
>CAUYSK010050211.1:0-20528 GCA_963575035.1 Avahi laniger | reverse complement strand
GGCATGGTGGCACATGCCTGTAGTCCCAGCTACTTGGGAGGTTGAGGCAGGAGGATCGCTTGAGCCCAGGAGTTTGAGGTTGCTGTGAGTTAGGCTGATGCCACGGCACTCTAGCTCAGGCAACAGAGCCAGACTCTGTCTCGGAAAAAAAAAAAAAAGTGTCATAATAACAGTGTAAGAAACCATTATGGATTCTCAGTACAATCATTTTGTCAGGGGCATAAAAAGTAATAATGCTAATTATACAAATAATATTAATGACAAGGGCAATTTTAAATTGCATGGTTGTTGAACTTTATAAAGCACTTTCACATAGGTTATTTAATTTTATTCTAATGTTATACTCTAAGGTAGATAGGAAGTACTTGTCATTTTCTGTTTACAACAATAGTCTTAATTTTATAAAGTAATTTCTTGTCCTAGATCACTTGCTCCTAAATGGCATAACCTGAAATTTCATTCCTAATCCATGCTCTTTGTTCTCCAAAGACTGCCTTTCTAAAGAAATATTGCAGTGGTGAAGATGTGGCTCCTACAAGACAGTCAGCCTGGATTTAAATACCAGTTCTGCCAAGGGCTACTTCTGGTTTCTCATCTGAGCAAGACAGTAATAACAGCATCTATCTTGTAGAGCAGTTATACAAATTAAAATTCTTAAAGTATATTTGGCATGTAGTAAATTGCCTTTTACTAGTGTTAAACCAGACTTTATAAATAGGAACTTTATAAATAGGAGCTGAGTTGACATATCAGCATAACAGCAAAGTGACTAGCTTAATGGGATTTGAAGGTATGGGGAGAGAGTATTCTCTAGTGATGTATTTTGGTAGCTAAGGCTGAGCAACAAATAGGTTACTTTAGCATCAAATGAGAAAACAAGAATGGGCAACTGAAAGATCTGAATTACAATGATATGATGAAAGAAGCGTTTTTTAAAAGACTAATCTTTCAAGATTACGTGGGGAAAATGCAGTTGAGTTAGATAACTCTCTCTGATTTTTGAAGCCAGTCACAGTCTACAAAGTTGACATGCATATCTCCTTGATTTGTCTTTCATAGGAGTTACCATATAGATCAGTTTTGATAACATCAAGCTAAATTTTCAAATAGAATATCAGAGTTTAAGAATTCTTTGTTCATTGCAAATAGTCCCAGCAATAAGAAGATTAATTTTCAACAACTCAGTGTGTATGATTGTAATGTGTTCCCCTGAAACACAATTTTATATCATACCACTGGAGGGGAACAGATTGAACTCAATTATTTCATTCTCTCTCTTATTATTGAAATATTGAAGCACAACACAGAGAACTTTTTTCCCCCTAATTGCATATTCTAGCTGCTGGTACGTTGTTGATCCTCAAAATTTCCAATATTGATGTTGAAGTGACAATGTATATTTCTGCACCACAAATAAGTATCAGAAATAAAGAAATTGCAAGGGAAAGAAAATAACAAGTCAAGGTGACTATAGTTAACATTAATCTATTGTACATTTCAAAATATCTGGAAGAGAATGATTCAAATGTTCCTAACATAAGAAAAATACAAATATTTGAGGTGATAGATATCACAACTACCTTGATTTGTTTATGCGAATATATTGCATTATTACATATTTCCTCAACAATGTATATCTATCATGTACATGTTCATTTCTATATATCAATTAAAAAATAAAAAATCTAACCATGATTCATTAAAAAAGAAAGAAATCTCTTGCCACTGCACGTCCCTACCAGAAACCAACATTGGTCAAGAAAAGAGAAATAGAAAAGCTTGATTCTGAAATGAGCATGGAGGGTTTGATATGGATTCATCTATCACTGCTGGCAATCAGGACCTTACGGGTGGCTGCAAGAGACGAGTGATTTGCAGACTGCCACCTTGCCTTTGTGGAAAGCCTGACATCAGCAGAATCTTCCCCTCTAATATATTTCACAATGCCTGAGTAGAAATTGCCATAGTGAAAAAAAAAAAAGGAAAGAATTGCCTGTGTATGTTCCCAGATCGATTTTTTCCAACAGTGTACATTTCATAATGCTGCACAACTCAGTGTTATCATTGAATGTGAATTTGGAAATTAAGAAACAGAAGAATCAAGGTGAGAGAGAGAGAAGGAGAAAGAATAAAGGCACAAAATACTTCTAATTACTCTGTACTGATTTCTCCTGGGTTCTCAGGCTATTGTTAAGCTTTATTTATGGACTAAGGCTTCATTTATACTTTCTTAACCTGATACTTGTGGTCCTTATAAATAATAGGTTGTATTTGTCTAGTATTATATAAAACTTTTTTATGTCTCAGCTAAAACAGCCTTCAATGATAGGATAAGTATTACCAGTGGTTAAAGATAGCTATGGTAATTGAGCTAAAAAAATTATATATTTAAGGTAAATTTATAGGATGATAATTTTCAAAACTGTCCCTTGGACAATAGTCTTGTGGTTCAAACTTCAATACATTTCTGCTACTGGTATCACTCAGGTAAATAAGTTGTCTGAAAGAGAAGAGGGTGCATCATCACAGTGTGGTGATACATAATCAAGGTGGGAGGATTTTCTAATTCTCTGACTCCCTCTCCATTTATAAGCTGTCATTTTCCTATAAAAATGAGATTTTCCTTCTTCTAGCATATCATTTTATTGTTTAAATATGTGTATGAATTTCCAGATTTTCAAATTCAATGTATTGTCACATTTTAATTATAATTTTATAATTATTATTAATTTTAGAATTTTTTTATATTTGTCTGGGCTTTGTGCTTCAAACTAGTTTCTATCTCTTACTTAATATGTTCCCATCAAGTCTTCAATAGCTGCTGTATTTTCAGGAGCAACACATTCTAGGCTTACCTTACATTTTTCCTGCCATAAATCTGAAATCTGCCATTTCTCTAGGGAATCCTCCTTCATTTTCCTGGCAGATAGTGTTTAGAAATCAAGACCTGGGTGCTCAGTAGGCTTATTGCTACAGGAATATCCAAGTAGCTCCAAATTGAGTCCAAATCAGTACGTTCTTCACATTTTTCCTCTCTCATAGTTTTATATCATTTCTCTTAGATTAGAAATCTGATTGCAAGGGCATCAGTAGATTTACTCATTCTCTCTATTCTGTAGATTCACTGTACAAATATCACTATCAACTATAATGTTCACAGTAAAGTTCAAGAATTCTTGTGGGTGTTTGTTTCAAGCCCCATCTGGCAGCCATTCCAGCATGGACTCAAGACATGTAAGGTCATCCAGACCACTCATTTCCAGCCCAGCTATCCCAGACTAGAATTGCCCACTAACCCAATAGAATCATGAGCAATGGCAGTAGTTTTATTTACTATTATCGTTTTATAATTTTAAGCTATTGAATTTTAGAGAGCTTTCTTTATACGGTGGGATGGCTATGCAGTGTGTCAACCTGGCCAGATTGATCTACCTTTTACAGAATTCCCATCCCTTTGTGTTTCCTGTTAGAATGGGGCACAAGGGAGATTCTTGCAGGATTAGGAAGGCAGAAGAAAGACATTAACAATTTTATAACTGAAACACACTGTTCCTGATCTGATGATGCATCTTGGCATGAAGCAGCTTCTGAACCTACAATTTCTTTCTGTTTTTTGGATTCTCCTTTAGTTTTTAAGATTCCTGCATCAGATGTATGTATTTAGCTCTGTGACAAAAGGCCCTCACTTTTGTAGGATACCCACATCACCAGGGTCAGAGACAACAAAAACAGACAGAGGTTTCAGGTTGTCCTTTTGGAATTCTAGCTCATGCTTGTGGAGTTAATCCTGCTCCTGATATTCCCCCTTGAATTCTTGCCCCATGGACTTAAAAATTGAACATCAGGCACAGAGAGACAACCATATAGAAACTGTATAGTCAACAATTGTGGAAGCTCATTTCTTATCCTTTTTTTAAAAAAAATATTAATATATCCCACTGCTCTGCTTCTCTGTGTGAACCCTGACTGAAGCATACAACAACAGATAATTAATACAAAAGGTTTTGGGAAAATATGGAGGTAATGTGTAACTTGGCTTATTATGGAAGATTTTGGGGGGGAAACGAATTTGGGCTAAGTTCTCAACAATTTTTAAAATTGGAGGTTTAAAGGGTAGCTTTTTTATGGCCATGCCCTCTAGTGGTTGGGATAAATCCTAGAGATGGCAAACCACCTCAATGACACAGTACACAGAAATGGAACAATGAGAGCTAGGGACCTACTTCCTTTCAGAATAGAGGATATGTACAATAGGGTTTCTTATCTTTCACTGCACTGTAAAACTACAGAAGACTTACTTCTTGTCTCCTGTCTCTTGGAGAATTGAGGTAATACAATTTGTAATTGCATTTATAAATATTACACTATCTAAAACCAGGGTGTCAATCACTAGTAAAAAGGTTGAATTTCCAATGTCAACAGTAGCCTTGCTAAACTGCTTGAGGCCCCAGGGGCAGTTAATTTCAGATAATAGTCTGTATCAGGTCTCTTATAATCACATGTTGATCTTTTCTTTATTGTGGCGTTATTATTATTGTCATTACTACCACTAGTTTTACTACTAATAATATCTAATGATGGCAAAACAGAGCTATCTGAACAGGAATAAAAAAAAATCCAAACTTCTGAGGTGCAAAGAGATACTCAGACTCAATACACCGTTCTTAACTACAGCATCACTCAGCTTTTTATCTTTTGTTGATGATTTATAGTTTGTGTCTTTAACCTTTTGTACTTTTAAAACACACCAAAATCAACTTTTCATATCAGACCACTGTTGTAGGAGAAATACAGAGATTAATTACCCTGAAAGATCACATTAGGAATATACTACCAGGTCATTAACTAAAGTCTGAGAATCTGGTAATATAAAATGGGCTCAAGTGAATTGAAAAGACACACATGAATAATAAACAGATTCTTCTCTCTCAGTAGTTTCTTTTAGGGAGCCTATCAGCAAACTCACACAACTTCGTACGGAAATCAAAGACGTATCCCTTTCAAATTGCACTAAGTCACAAGTGACATAATAGTTGTTTGATTGCCACTCATGGGGTTGAGCATATCACTTTCCTAACAGGGAAGAAGTCCTATGTCAAAATTTTGAAGTTATTTGTACTTTTACTTCTATGCTTTTTAAGTATGGATTCTTAAATATTTTCAGTCAGCCAGTTTAGGGTACCCTCTCTGAAGCTAGGGTGAGAAATATGAAAATAGATCCAAGATTCACTAGGGATGAGTTTAAATAAATCTAATTATCCTACTGGTAAGCTTGTGAATAAAACCTGGACATCCACATGCCCACCAAGTTACGGGTCTCTGCCAAGGGATATTGCCAAGTGAATGCACTGTTGGAGCATTGCATGGCCCAGGTACGAGCAGGGCTTTGGTGTTTTTGTCTACCCCAGCTGTACCACTACTATAACCATAACATTTCTAAAACCCTCTGAGCTTTGTACCTCTCACTGGTAAAATTGTGAGAACAAAGAACATGCACTTTACGGGGGTTGTTATGAGGATAGTGTCGTATAACCACAGAGTCATTATGCCATTTGCTGCCACATCTTGGACACACCCCAAATGGCAGAAATTTGATGAAGGTGTTAACTCTATTCCTTTCTGTACATGCTCAATTCCTATATGATAGCAGGCCCTCCCCTGCCTGAGTTGTCACAGAGCACAAAGAATTATACCAAAACCTACCAAGAAGGAGGATAGATTTCCTCATTAAGCCAAGCCACCATAGATGGAAAAAAAAAAAAATCTCAAGTGTGCAAAATAAGACAGACCAAATCAATGAAGAGAAAGGTTTTCATAACCACGTAAATAGTGACTTCAGCCTGGTTGTCAGAGCATACTGCATGGGGAATTGGGACATCAGACTGAATTATATAAGATAAGAACTTATTATTTTTATGACTTTATTAGCTAAGTGCTTCTGCACTCTCATTTAATTCCTCAAGAGAACAAATGACAGACTGTATTTCTGTATGAAATGCTTATTTGACAGCACAGTGTTTGCAGGCATGGGTCATGGCTGTACTCTGCATAAGGTGGAGATGGGCAGAGCAAAAACCTGTTTCTGTAGAATCAGGCAGAATTTTCCATTTGTAGCATAAAAGCAAAGGTCACAGAGGAAAATGAGGTCTATAATTGGTGGTTTTTAGAAGATGTTCATTTTCTGCAATCTTTCATTAATCTAAAATCATCTCTTCAATCAAGCTACACTCCTGATCTTTCGATGTGTTATTTTTCACTATATTCAAGATATCTCCATGTGGCTGCACTTACAATACAGGAAACCCGATGTCAACACATCCATAACTGAATTAGTGCTCTTTTCTTCGCTCTACATTTCTTGTCTTTCGTATATCATAGATTAGTGGTACCACTTGATCTCTAGAGTGAGAAATCAAGTCTTCTCATCTACTGCTTATTTCCCAACCTCTAGTGATGCTATTCATTCTTTCTCCTAAGCAGCTCTTGATCCTTTCTTCCATGTCATTCTCACAGTAACTGGCTTATTTCTGCATCTCAAACATTGCTATTTGCTAAAATCGCAAGATCCTCCTTTTTCACTAGGTCCCTTGTCTTTAATTCTTCTCTACTTGTTATACTTTGACCTAAAGAGAAAATGTAGAAATAAAAATCTGATCAAATTTTTCTACAGCTTACAATTACTTGGACATTTGCTTCCAAGGCCTGTTGATTTCATGGCGCCAATGAGCCCCACTTGCCTTCCTCTCTGAGCTCATGGGCACAGAATGTTCAGTACAGTTTTTAACAGCTTGAATTCTAGAGGCAAGAGGTATGTATTTCCATCCTAGATTTGCCCTTTAAGCTTTTTAAAACTTGATGTCCCCAAGTTTTCTCACCTGCAATATAAGGATGATGAAATTAATAATAGAACATGCTCATAAGGTTCTGGCCAGTATTAGTTAATACACATAAGGATTTAGAACATTGCTTGGCTAATAGTAAGTGCTCAAAGATTGTAAGTGTTATCACTGCTTTTAACTATTCTCCTAGATATAGCTTCATGATCATAAATATCTCTATCCTTTTCTTATCTTTAGAATTTGCATATGTATTTTCCTTTTTCAAGCAAAGACTCCTACTACTATTTACCCATTACAATCTCAACCTAAATGGCGCTACACTAGGAAGACTTCTCTGATTCATTGACTCTGTCCCTACCACCACAGACTGTTTTTTCTAAACTCATCTCTGAGTTTGCTTCAATAGCCCCGTATTTAGCTTGATAACAGTTTTTGTAATTATTCATTTACTTATCCACCCGCTCATCTAATTTGTGAGAATATTTCATCTTACTGCCTTCAGTGTGTTTGTGTCTTGCACAATGTGTTTGTTAAATAAATCAATGAATATAAAAAGAACTGTGAAACAGCCATGATGAAGAACACAAAAGACAGTTAAAAACTAAAGAAGATTTATCATGTCAAAGGAAATTCTTTGATATTGGGAGGAAAGGCAAATGTTTGGTCTCTCTCCTTTAGCTCAGTGGTCAAGAGTCCAAAACAGCTGATGAAGGATCTAATTAATCTAGTGAGGGAGGCCAGGTGCAGTGGCTCATATCTGCCATCCTAGCACTCTGAGAGGCCAAGGCGGGACGATCACCTTGAGCTCAAGAGTTCAAGACCAGCTCCAGCAAGAGCGAGACTCCGTTTCTACTAAAAATAATAGAAAAAAGAAATTAGCCAAGTGACTAAAAATACAAAAAAAAAAAAAAAAAATTAACTGGGCGTGGTGGCCTATAGTCTCAGCTATTCCTGAGACTGAGACAGGAATATCACTTGAGCCCAGGAGTTTGAGGCTGCAGTGAGCTAGGCTGAGGCCATGGCACTCTAGCTTGGGCAACAGAGTGAGACTCTGTCTCAAAAAAAAAAAAAAATATATATATATATATATATCTGGTGAGAGAAGAATGTCTTCCTAAACCTCAAATTGTACCCGAACTAAGGGATGGTGAAATACATGATGAAACAAAAATACAAGGAAGAGTTGATAAAACAGATGAGAGTGTGGAAAGGGGAGCTCAAGATGTAGTGGAGAACTTAGGCAGCTTTCTCAAATCTGAGAATAAAGGCAGAGGCTCAGAATGCCACAAAATACCAGGTTTCGAATACCAGGTCTATCGAGCAAATTTGAGAATATTTCAATTAAAAGCCTGAAGCAGGTCAATTATACCAGCTAACTCTTTCATGTAGGCTACAGAAGACATTGAAGACCAAGTGCCTACAATTTTAAAGAGAAAAAGGACAAATAAACTGTTAAATCTGTTTTTTGAGTTTGTATTTTTGAAGCTAATCTTCTTGCTCGTGATACATGTAGTAGCGTAGGCCCATCAAAATTCTAACAAAGAGAGTGTAAATGTTACAATTGTAACTATCCCTCACAACATTATTCTTCTTTTTTGCAATGGAATATGCATTTTAGTGATTTTTTTAATTGTCCACTTTTCTAGGCTGACCTACATTTTGCAGAAACCTATTTCTTGTATGTTTCATTTAATATGGACCACAAGGAAAATTCTTGAGAGATCTGGAGGATAGAAAGGAGGCAACAACCTTCCGTTAAGCCCACATGTTTTATAGTTGATCTGCGGACTCACCTCATCAGTATGAAGCAGCAACTGCTCTACCTTCCTCTGTCCTCTCCTTGAGCCTCTCCAAATCTTGGGTCGGGAGTATGTGTGTTTGGGTATGTGTGAGAAACAACAGATTCTCCGGGGTACACATGCCACCTAGGACAAAGGCAAAGATAAATGGTATGGGTTTTAGCCCATCCCAGCTCATACTCATGACTTCCAGCCTGCTTTTGTTCTCTCCCACTTTATATCTATGTTCTCTTCCTGACAATCTGTCCTGTTGTCTTCAAGCTCTAGCATCATATGCAGAGATCCAGCCTTACAGAGACTATCTAACCAGCTCGACAATTGTGTAAGCCCAAATCCCTTTGACAAAATTCTCTGTCTTAGTATCTATTGCAGGACATGGATCCAGATGCATTTTGACATTTGATCTCAGGAGATTAAAGTAGAGTCCCGAGCACAGGCAATATGGGATTGCAATTGCACAGGCAATTATGGGATCACTCAACTGCAGTTTTATTTTCTCTGTGAATTGGAGCTGAAGTCATCAGCTGAGACTGGGATGGAGTGGATAGATGAGAGTTCTGAAGAATGGTGAGAATATGTGGATTTTTTAAAAGTCCATTGTGGAGAAAAGGAGAAAATGCTGGCTAAGGAATCTCTTCCAGGTTATCTGGTGTGGTCAGGGTTCTAGAACGCTTTCGGTCAAGGTTTAGAGTAGCACAGGGGATAGACAGTGAGCAGATTACTCTGCCTCTCTCCTCCTTCTCCTCTCTTTTCGTCTCTGCCCCCCCCACAAATGTATGAAGTGCTTCTGCTTCTCTGGTTGAATTCTGAGGGATACAGCTCTTTTCTTCTATTTGTTATGTGAGCTATATCTTTTATATAGAATAAAGAATCTTAAAAGTCTCAATTGCTATTTAGCCACATTTTTATAATCACAAGTTTCCTCAGTTGTCATTATCTCCTGTCAAGTCTCACACCCATTCCATTCAATAATTATAAGGGAAAGAACAACAAAAACAGAAAAACAACCACCACAAAAATTAGAAATCTTTCTTTACTAAGTTTATAGGTATTGAAAGATGAATATTCTTGGTTTATTCTAAGTATAAGCATTCTTCAGACAACCCAAAACTTACAAGAAAGGCCATCCATTTTGTGCTTCTAATAACTGGAAACTCCCTATCTTATGTTGTTTAAAAAGGTCATGTTCTGAAATCTTGCATATAATGGTTTCATTTATTACAAAACAATTGTTGATGTCTTTTTTCCATGTTAATCCTACATAAGTCTGAGTAGTTTTTATGTTCCCCCTAGATCATGTATTCTTCATGCTTAATATCACCAGATCTTTTCACTGTTCTGGACCCTTAATTAAGCATTTTAAAGCAACCCCAGGACTTTTTTCTATATAAGACAAAATCGTGTTACAGAGAAAAATCTTGGCACCCGTAGTTTCGTAATGCACTATTGTAATACCTAGAGGCATATATTCAATATGAAGTACTTTTTTTATCTATGACATTACTGAGTAGTTTATCCGTGGTGTACTTTGAAATTAAGTTAGGAATGTGATATGATCATGTAAACTCCCAGGCTAGTCATAAAGAATTGTGACAGCTAGTTGGAGAGGCACAGGGTTGATTTGTGGCAACCTTGTTGAGTTGCTTAGCTGGGATTATAAATAATAAACTCCCCAAACATAATGAAGTGGTAAATGACAATAGAAAATCAATAATGCATAAAAACATGCCTGTGATTTACTGATATTTAAGCCATCTCCACACTGCAAGCTTCAAAGATTGCTTAAAAACCACTTTCAAGGACCAAGAAGTGATTTCGTATAAGATATTATGTGGAGGATGAGGACATTAACTAAATTTACATTCATGGCTTAATAATTACCCAGATACTCGATTCCCATGGGGTGGGGAGTTAATAGAGATGAATCAGCTAATTTATACTATAGATTTTTAATTGCACTAACATTATTCTTGTTCTTTAAATAATGTCTTTGTTTATGGGAAATTACAAGTAAAGCAAGTATCTTGGCCTTGGTCTTTGCTGTTGTAAGAGGAAAAAAAAATCACATATGTCATTTTCTTGAAGGAGCACCTTACAAGAAATAGAAGAATGACGAGCATCCACTTACTAAGGTGGGAGGTGACACATGGTCTTCAAGGGAAGACAAAATATAATCCTTGACAGGAAGCACAAAGGGACTTTATAAAATGATTAAGAACTTAATAGAATTTGAAGAGGGACAGGATCTAATGGGAGACTGAAAAAAAAATGTCAGGAGACCAGAAATGAGATAAAGAAACACAGAAGGGGATGAGATTCTTTCAGAACATCAGTAGAGATGTTGTTCAAATTTCTCAGCCCTTTACTTCATTTCTATTTTTTTTTTTCTGTTTATAAAATGTTTTCTCTTCACTTACTTGCAGCTAACCATTAGTGGTCCATCACTTTAACTTCCTTTGGCTATACTCTAAACTACTTACTTTCATATTGTTTTGTTTTGCTTTTTCACTGGCTGGCACATCATTAACCCTGCACTGAGCCCACTCTCTTTAGGGTCCATGGCTACTTCCAGACTACTGGTAGTACTGCAGAAAATCCCACCTGTCTGCCCACTGTTCCACTCTAAACCTTGATGGCAAAGTAATGGGATAATGTACTGATAACTCAGAGGAGACTCCTTAGCCAGCATTTTCTCCTATTCTCCACAGTGGATTTTTATTTTTGTAATATTCTCACTATTCTTCAGACCTCTCATCTCCCGGTTCTGCCTCAGTCTCAACTGGTGACTTCAGCTCCAATTCATGGAGAAGATAAAACTACAATTCAATAATCAAATAACTTCTTATTGATAATTGTATCTGCACTTGAGACACTCTTTTTACTTTCTGAGACCAAATACCCAGATGCATCAGGACCCATGACCTGCCTTTCCTCATCCACTATTGGGATGGTGGAATGGTGCAGGGCTCCTTCTTCTTCTCATTTTACTCTTTCTCTAGATCTGATCACATTCTACCTTCTCAACAATTTCACATCACCTCCTTCCTCCAGCCCCACACCTATCAAGGTTTCAGTTTTAGTCGTGTCTTTCATTGTCATCAAATAATCTCATACTCATCGCAAATACCCATCTAAGCCCCATGTTCCTCCACTAATACCATCAATTCCACTCCTGCTTTCTCAGAGCCAGGCTTCTTGATAGCATCTAAACTTTTCTCAATTTCAATTTCTTCCTTCCCACACCATCTTAAAGTTAACTCCTTGAAATGTATGTTGAATACTTATTTTTTAAATGAAGGAAAATCTTGAACCCTTCATATATTTTATTGACATTTTGTATACCAGACAAAAATGTACATAATTTAAATCTTCTACAATAGGAGTTTGGGTAATTAAAGTGTTATATATGAGAGTTGTCTCTGTGGCCATGTAAATAACTTAATAGAATATGCAATGCTATCAGAAATTATATTTAATAAAGCAAAATACAAAGTTGTACATCTAATATGGTCAAAACTATGTAATAATGTATGCTTAGAACACCTGGAAGAAAGTATACCAGTATGCCATCCTAACAGGCATTAGGCTCCTAAAAGAGGCATCCTGCCCCAAGCTTTCTTCACATCTTGCCTCTACCCACATGTGTCTATGGGGCCCAGGAGATGCGCCTACGTGGAGTCCTCATCCTCCCTCCTCCATAATGTCTTAGTTACCTAGAACTCCAGAAGTCCCTGCTTAATTGGTTCTAGCCTCCTTTCCAAATCTGTCTTTTCAAATGTAAATCATTACCACTAGGAAGTAAGCTAGATACAGCTGTTTAGGAGGCTATGAACAGCACTTTGCTTTGCTGGCTGTGTGAAGTGGAATGGGCACATACTTGTGTGAGCACCAGCCCCCTCCGCATGGAAAGGGCTAGTGCAGGGTTCAGAGGAAGACACCTGTCCTCTTCACAGTGCCATGTCAAGGTGAGAAACTTCTAGGACCTCAGATTTTAGTGTTTGAACCTAAACTTCCTGGTCATAAGTTAGATATATTTGTCAAGGTAGGAGGAAAAAATATATTTCATTACCTATATGATTATTTAATTTATGTCTTTTAAATATTTAGATATTTGGTTGAAGATTCCGATTTGTGATTAAGGCACCAGCCTCGACAAATATTGTAAGTATGTTCACTGAGATGTTAATAGTTATTTTATATCTTTAGAGTAAGGTTAATTATTTATTTTTCTTCCTTCCTTCCTTGCCTTCCTATATCCCTATTTTCTGAATCTCTAAATTTTTATTACACTTATGGATAAAAAACAGTAAAATAAGCTTTAAAATATTATCCAACAGTCAACAGATAAGATACCAAATACATTTTAAGATGTACATGTCAGTGAGAGACTCCATAAATATTTGGCTCCAGGAAATGTAGATTAAACTAACTGGCAAAAAAAAAAATGCTAGGACCACAGATGGTGTCAGTATTGAAAAAAAGTAGGTCTGCAATGCATGGTGATTTTCCACTTTAAACCAGAAATACAAATCCCGTAGCAACAAAGGACATGGAAAAAATGAATTAAATTAACATATACAAAAATATTGCTGTGAAGGCTGATTAGAAAGCTTTTTCAAGATTCCTTCCCCAAATACGTATGATTGATGGACAAATATTTACAATAGTAATGAGCATAAAAAAGTAATGAGACCTGCGATTTTTGAGGTCAGGGATCTATTAATGTTGGGAGGATGCTAAGGGAATAGAAAATAAAATAGTTTCAATTTACTTATCCCAACACCACATTTTATCATGTCTCATCTTTTCTCTTTCAGCCAAATGAAATTCTCCAATAAAAGTGTTCTAAGAAATTCACACAGGCATGAAGTTAGACATGAAAGAGTTTTCCATTTTCTTAAAATTGCTGCCTTGTTCCTGATTAAGGAGGGGGAGATGCAGTTGGAAGTAAATGAGGCGACTTTTCGAGTATGGTCCACAAAGTGGCACAGGGGAAAGTCAATGAATGAACGGACTCAGTCACCGTGGATTGACCAAGAGCTTAGCAAGGTCTCCTGGAAGAATGCCAACTGGGAATGTTGCATGTAAGCATTTCTATTTTCTTGTCTTAGAATGCAGAGATGGCTCATTCAATTTCCTATTTTTGAAGCTTTGTATATTTAGATGCTGGAAAACATTTATTAAATTTTCTTTCTTAGGTGGAGTTTTTCCCTATGCAATATATATTTTACCTTTCTAAAACTCCAATATTGTTCTGTTTCATTCCTGGTTAATATTTATTTTCAATTTTCTAGTTCCTTTAAGATAATTCTAAACTTCTTAACCTAGTTGGGAAAATCTCTTCATCATTAGAAACTTGGCTCATTTCCCCTCATCTTTTCAGGTGAAGGTAAACACAGAACGGCAGTACAACCTCATATAGCTCAGCTAACTCACAGAGTTGTTAGAAGCCTGTGTGTGTTTGTGTGCACAGGCCTCTGCTTAGAACACACCCTGTACCCTTCCTCCTGGTTTAAAAGCTCTTCTCTCTTCTGATGTCCCCTTCTCTGTGTGCCTTCTCACTCCCTCCTCCAGCCAGGTGCAATTAGCGCCTCCAATAGTGTACTATGGAATGGCTTCCCTCTACTCTGCTTAGAAAATTTCCATCTTTCCATTACTAAGTGTACTCCACAATAGATGCAATACTGGCTAAAATAATCCTCTTGTTACCTTCCTGTAGCCTGATAGACCCCTTGTAAAGTCCTAAAGACCCACAACCATACTCAGCATCTTGAAAATCAAAGTTAAGTATCAGAATTGGAAAACATCGTTAGTTTTACAAAACTGGGATATTTCATAACATCTGTACATGTCCTCTTCATAGATATATTCCACAGCATCTTGCATAGTGTCGGGAGCTCTAAGAGAATGATAAATATCTATTTAATGAATATGTAAATATATGGATATGACCTGAGAAAAGGATGCAGAGGAAAAACGACTCCCTCCATTTATTTTGCCTGTTTAAATGGATAATACATCTATATGATTAAAAATACAAAACAATGTAAAGAGGGTAGAGGAGGAATAAATAGTCTCATTCCCACTTCTCTCCCCAACACTGTTTCTCTCTCCTCCAGTGCAATTGCCTAGGTTTATTAGTTTCGTTTGTGTTCTCGCAATGTCCCTGTATGAAAACACAAGCAAATATGAGTAAGTGTATGTTCTGAACACCCTTCCTCTTTACACTGAAGGTAGCAGCAAGTTGTATGCACTGTACTAGACCTTGCTGCTTTCACTTAAAGGTGTATTTTGTAATACTTTCTGTAACAGTACCTAGACTAGAGGAATGCTTTGCTTTTGTTTTTGTATTGTATTGATGGTTTGTTTTCAACAGATTCACACTAAGAACTGACAGAGTGTTCGTAGAGGAGCATTGGGGTGGATGGTCATACTTTGTGTCTATGAGCAATGATGCAATGGACACACCGGTACACACACGTGCATAACCAGATGATTGTGTTGTATGGGGCCACGGTAATGGGATTGTGGGGGCAAATGCAAATAAAATTTTGACATATTACACAGTTATCCTCCGCAGGGTTAAATCATTTTGCATTCTCACCAGCTGTGTAAGAAAGTGCTTGTTTTCTCACAGTGTTGCCACCAAAATTCTTATAAATGAGAAAGGGTATCTCAGTGTATTTTTAAGTTGCTTTTCTCTCGTTAAGAGAAAGATGGATGTGGTTTTGCGTGTGAACTGGCTATTTGTAATTCATGTGCAAGCATGTACGTGTTTGTGTTTCTTTATCCTGCTTTGGGCTTTTTAAAATTGTTTTGTAATTGTTGGAAATCAAGATGATAACTTCAGAAGTTGAACTTCAGTTTAACCTGAGTTGAAAATATTTTCTATCAGTTTTACTTTTGCTTTTGACATTTCTTACGGTGATTTTTTCCATTGGCATTTAGCATTTTTATAACAATGGAATTAAATTTATAAATTTTAACAATTTCTACATTTTGAACTAGTGTAAGAAAGTTCTCCCTTACTCTATATTTTATTTTGGTACTTGCATGATTTCATATTTTAAAGTAAAATTTTGGTCCATTTGAAATTTTACTGGTGTAACATGTTAGATTTTGTCAATATTACTGTTCTGTTTCCAAACACAATTGTTAAAAAAACAAATTATTGTTTCCACTTTAATTGGAGAATTCAAATTTATCATATACTGAAATTCCATATTTATTTTAAACTATTTCTTACTTTTCTATTTTGTTTCTTTGGTCTGATTATTTCTAGTTTTAATTATTTGAAGCTTTATAATATAATATGCATTATTACCTGGTCAGGCAGGTTTCCCTTTGTAGTTCTTAATCAGACTTTCTCTAGCTATTGTCTCCTGTGCTTGCATAAATTCAACAACCCTCCATAGATAAATATAGATACATATGTGTATTTCAAATTTATATCACACATTACTGTTTTCTATTTCATGTACATATACATTTTAGAGGAAACATGTCTAATATTTTCTTGTGATCATGCAATATTAATGAATTAAATTATTGAATTTGTTGGTTCAGTCCTCTGGGAAGCAGAAATCCAGACAAAATAAAATGTGTGAAAGATGTTTGCTGAGGGGTCTTGCTATGAAAGGCTAATGGGAGTGGGCAAACATAGACAAGGAGAGCCTTTAGCCTACGATGGAGATGGGAGGAGAATCGAGTAGAAAACCCTCAGATGCTACAAATGCTACAACTGAGAGAGTTTTGGTTTAAGGGGAGCTTACAGAGCAAAGATGGCTTATAGAGGGGAAAGCCAGCCACCATGTTGTAAAGACACTCAAGCATCGCTGAGGAGAGATCCAAGGTGCCGACATCTGAAGCTTCTTCCAACAGCTATATGGGCAAGCCATTTTGGTAGCAGGACCTCCAGCTCCAGTCAATCATCACATGATAGCAGAGCTGATATTTGACAGCAGCCTCATGAGAAATTCTGAGTCAGACCACCCAGCTAATCCACATTCAAATTTCACATACACTGGAATTATAATTGTTTCTTGTTTAGTTAAGCTGCTACATTTTGGGATACTTTATTATATAGCAGTAGATAATTAGTTCACTCTCACCTTCCTCACATAGGCTGCCTGGGAAGAGTGTGGGTTGGCTTCAAACACTGAAGTGTCCTGAAGTTGTGTGTCTAGAGGCTGCTAACTCACTGCACCCTGCAGATGACTGGAGCGATCCTTCTGGAAAGAAGGTTTGTGGCTATGCCTCCATGATTGCCCCAGAGAGCATGTGAACATTTCAGGCACTTATTCTTAAGTATATATACATCCATATTTTCAGGATATCTTTTGTATTCATCAGTATCATTTTTCAGTTTTCCTCATAGATTCCTTAAACATTTTTTTTATTTCTACTAGGTTTTTGTAAATAATGTTTTTTGTTATCATAAATGATATTTTTTTTACTATTCTATATTCTCACTAGCATGGCTTGTATATGTGAAGGTTATGGGTTTCTGAGTAATAATGTTACACATTCTATGTACTGAATTATTGTAGTATTTTGAATAGCTTCCTAGATTGTTCACTTGGGGCTTTTTTTCGTAATATACCATCCTCAAATTGTAATCGTTTTACTGATTCTTTAAAAATACCTTTCATTTGTTTTTCTTTTAAAATGAATTAATTACTTTCTCTAGAGCAACAATAAATAGTGGTTGGGTAGAAGGTTTCTTGTCTTAGTCTTCTACTTAAAGAAAGTGTTTCCAGTGTTTCCATATCAACCATTTTGTTTGTGTTTGATCTTAGAGGAACAATTCTTGAAAAATGTTCTCAGTGATTGTACCCTATATGCTGCAAGAAATTTCACCTCCTCTTCCCCCAGGGTTTATGGAATATTCATAAAGAAGCACACTGAACCATCACAATCTTGTCCAGATGCCCTGAGAAACAAAGAAAACCAGGAAGAATTATGCCTATCTAGTTGACTTACATATATATTTTTGCTTGTTTTTAACTTGATTAAATGCACCTACTTTTTCACTTTCCTGATAAATAGTCTGAAATGTATTAACATTGACCCGACTGTGGCTTTGTGTTTGTCATCTATTTTATTTGTGGCCAATGTGACCAAAGATAATTTTGGTTTAATTGTTTGATAAGAGATTAAAACTGATAGATAATTGTGAGATTGAGAATTCTCATGAAAATTGTCATGACAATTCTAGAAAAATTCTTGACTGCCTCAGAAATAATTTATTTTATGTACCCTTAGATGGACTCCTGGATTTTCTCCCCAAAGCCTCAAAGGTTCATAGGGCAAACACCTACCGTGTCTCTGTTAAGCATTCATGAAATGGCTTACAGATCTCTGAGTTTCTGTCCTTCAAATTGTTTTGAGTTGGTGGCTGCAAGAAAGAAGACTTGGGTTTAATCTCTTCTGTGTCCTCTCTGAAGAGAGCTATCTAAGACAAAATATTATCACTCCCATTGAAAATTAACTTATTTTTTTTTTATTTCAGCATATCATGGGGGTACAGATGTTTAGGTTACGTATGTTGCCCTTTCCCCCCTCTCCCCACCCCCACTCCCCTGCCCGACATCCAATAGATGTTATTCTTTTTCTTTTTTGTTTTTTTTTTTTTTGAAACAGAGTCTCACTCTCTTGCCTGGGCTAGAGTGCCGTGGAGTCAGCCTAGCTCACAGCAACCTCAAACTCCTGGGCTGAAACGATCCTCCTGCCTCAGTCTCCCAGGTAGCTGGGACTGAAAATTAATTTATTTCTCTGTGAAAAGAAGACAATGCATACTTATTATCTCACACTTTTACCTTGAAGACAATAGGTGATCAGTGAGGACAGCGCTTTTAAAGGTCACAGTTTTGTATAAATGCAAGTCTTAAAATATGGAGTGAGGCACCATTGGATAAGAATTATATATTCCTCATTTATGTTTCTCTATAATGTCTGTCACAAGCCACTTCATTTTATTCTTTTCCAAACCATCTTCCATGTTATAATCCCATTTCTCTTATATAAATTCAAATTTAACCACATCATTTCTCTACTTAAACATTTTCAGGAGGTCCCCAATACCTGCATAGTAAAATCTAAGCTCAGCGATGAGGCCCATGGTCATTCCACCTTCCAAGTCCTGGTTTCCCTGCAGCCACTTCGTCACTCCTATTTCCTCATTCGACGCTGTCCTCTTCTCTGTGTTTTGCAAGCCCTAGCCCTCTCCTTGGATCCCTCTTATCCATTCCTACTGGTTATCAATAAGTGTAGGAAGCACTACCTGTGCTTGTCAATAACCAATACCCCTTCTTTCCCTTGGCTCAGTACCAAACTACAATTCCGTGGCTTTTGTTTCTAGATATGCCACAGGAGGAAGTTTGGGACAATTTTTTTTTTCACACTTCACCTCCTTTATTAAGTTTGAAATCTAGGTCTAACATTTCATGAAGGTTAAAAGGTAACCAAATTAAGTGTTCAAATGATATTACATGTGAGGTTGTTTATTATGTGCATATGAGCTTTCTTTTCATTTCAGGATATTATGAGGGTACAAACATTATGGTTACATAGCGACAGAAGTGAATCATGCCACTTCCAGATCCAGTCTCTAAAACCACTTATCAATATGCAGGATCCAGGGAAGAGACCAGGAACGCCAAGGACAAATCAGCAACTGGAAGGTGCCTGGTTCCTGAGTTAGTGCATGAAGCTGAACCACAGCCCCATCCTTTCCATCTCTTCTGTGGGTGAGGTGGAATGTGTGATGTGAAGTGGGCAAGAAATAAATCTTTATTGTGCTAAACCCCTGAGAGTAAAGAGTATTTGTTATAATTTCTTACCTGAACGGAGTCCACCCACTCTCTTTCACCAGTTATCCTTAAGGCTTAGTTTGAATGCCGCCTCCCCTAGGAAGAGTTCCCTGACCCTTCAGAGACACAGTTTCCTTTCTCTAGCATCCTTTATATTTACCATAGCAGTTTTCCCCTTTCTCATATGAATCTTTTAAAAGTTCATCTTTACATGTGTTCTACAACGCCCCTGAGTGCAGGAGCTGTATCTTTGTGCTTTTATGCCCCAGACAACATTACATAGAAGCTAAACGACTTTCAATTAATGTGCAATAGATAAGCGAATGAGTGAAATAAATCCTAGACATTTATTGAAGTTTATGCAAATAAAGGTGATGTTGATTAGTGTACCTGAAAAAGTTGGGGACAAGGGTATAGTCATAAATCTGTTTCTAAAGGGAGAGGGTATGTTGTTAACCATTTCTTTAGAAACCAGCCTTGAAGCCTTCATATGGATAATTTTAATTTTAAATCCTACTTGAACTTTGCATTACTTTGACAGAATTTTTGTCTGAGATAAAATTCTCTTGAAAGGTAATAGGTTTATAATGTAATGGTGTCTAATAAATTGAGAAAAAAACCCAACAGAATTAGATTACTTTTTATTTTATTTTATTTTATTTTATTTTTTTATTATTCCAAGGTATTGTGAGGGTACAAACATTCTAGTTACACTTTATGTCTTTGCCTCACCCAAATGCAGGTTAAAGGCGTGCCCTTCCCTCCCTTTAGTGCTTCCCGTGTCCTTAAGTTGTAGATTTGCCCCCCTCCCATGCCCCTAATCCCTGGAGAGTATTTCTGCCATGTGATCACCCTAGTGTTGATCAGTTAGTACGAATTTGATGGTGAGTACAAATGGATCCCGTTCTTCTGCTCTTGTGGTGCCTCACTTTGGATAATGGGCCTAAGTTTAGTCCAGAAAAGTATAAGAGGTACTAGATCATCGTCATTTCTTTTGATTGAGTAATATTCCATTGTAAACATATACCAAATTTTGGTAATCCACTCATGGATTGACGGGCACTTGGGTTGTTTCCACA
>CAUYSK010050209.1:0-14707 GCA_963575035.1 Avahi laniger | reverse complement strand
TATTTATATTTAGAGATGAGACAGCTTTATTGTTATAAATATGACTTAAGAGAACTATAACCACCGGGCCCACTGGCTCACACCTGTAATCCTAGCTCTCTGGGAGGCCAAGGCGGGCGGATTGTTTGAGCTCAGGAGTTCGAAACCAGCCTGAGCAAGAGCGACACCCTGTCTCTGCTAAAATTAGAAAGAAATTAATTGGACAACTAAAAATATATAGAAAAAATTAGCCAGGCATGGTGGCGCATGAGTGTAGTCCCAGCTACTGGGGAGGCTGAGGTAGGAGGATCGCTTGAGCCCAGGAGTTTGAGGTTGCTGTGAGCTGGGCTGACGCCAGGGCACTCTAGCCCGGGCAACACAGTGAGACTCTGTCTCAAAAAAAAAAAAAAAAAACTATAACCAAAAAGATGTCAAATCAAGTGATTACTAAAAAAAATCCAGCCTGTAATTCCTATTCTTGGACTTTTTTCCTAAGAAAAAATAGTGTCAAAGATATTCGCTGCAGAATTACTTAAAATGGTATTATTTTTGCAACATTCTGAATGCATAACAATAATGGCATAAATTACAGTGCATTGGCACATTCAACGAGAGATTATTACACAACCACCAAAATAATCATTTTCAAGACTATATTGTATACATTGACCTATGCTGCTAGATGCAAAAACAATCCAAAATTGTATCTATGCTATAACTATATAACATTGGTGGATTCAAGTGGACAGAACCGTAAGTTTATACGGAAAATGCTACCTGTTTGAAAAGCAGTTTTTCCTCCTCTGTTTGTATTTCGAATTCTGCTAATAATTTAAGTAGTGCACTCCCTTTTTCGTGCAACAGTAATGCATTTTTTAAAAACAGGTCGTTACCTCTCACCTTAATTTGGTCCTAAGAGCAGTACAGGTCAGCTTATAATTCGTTGAACAACTAAGTAAGATTTAAGGCGCCTCAGCTGCTAGATGCGTATCTATTTTGGGATAGCCACAGAATCGTTTTGTCAACTACAAAGATAACGAACATTATGTGTAAAGTGTGTTGCTAAAAAGGTCTCCAGACATCACAGGAACACCCACCGCAATGTGTGGGCTAAGTGCACGTGGACAATGATGACAGAAATAATACCTGTCATACAGGACCGGCATGTCAGCCTTTTCTCTGCGAAAGGCTTCTGGTTGTAGGCTGCCCCCTACTTTCACCAGTATGAGAGGCTTCCAGAGTCCCTGGCAAGGAAGGCGACTGGTCCCTTACCCAGGAGGCTAGAAACTGCTAGATGTGAGCGCACGGTTTCCGAGGCCTTTCAGCTGTGCCCCACAGCACGCGGTGATTCCCCAGTTGCTAGGTTTAGTTGCTAAGATACCAACCGTTTCGCAGGAAAAGGGGAGTGGTGCACTCCCTTTTGGCGTCGTAGCGAATCCTCTAGATGCCGAGCGTATTGATTCCGGGAGAAAATCGAGTCCTCTGAGAGGGACGGGAAGGCGAGGAGAAGCTGGGAGTGACGCCTCTGAGCCGCGAAGGATTGTGGGAGGAGGTTGTCTCCAATTTCTCCTCCCCCTCCCGGCCAAGATGTCTGACATGGAAGATGATTTCATGTGCGATGATGAGGAGGACTACGACTTGGTGAGACGCAGGGAACAGAACTCTGGGGCTGGAGATGGTGTCTGGTTTTCGGGGCCAGGCCTGGGACAGCAGGCCGCGGCCTTTCTCTGTAGATCATGTGCCGCTTCCACCCTCTGGCGGTTCAGTGACAGGACGGGTTTACCTCCTCCCCCTTCCCGCACCGGGCTCGGGCCCTGCTTTAGCATGGGGGAGGGGAGGGTAAAGGAGGCAGCGAAGGGGGTCCCCGGCCTTGCGCTCCAAGTCTGAGTTTCTCCTCGGTTTACGTGGACGCCTCTGGCCCCAGGCGTCCGGTTCTCGGTGCCTCCCACCTTCTCCCCGCCGCGCGAGCCGCCTCGGTGACCGTGCTGCGGTGTAGGCCCTGGCTTTGCCCTTTCGGGCCCAGCATTCTGGGCCCCTCTTCTTCAGCTTGAATTGAGTGGGTGCGAAATGCTGGGAAAAGAGTCTGAAAACTGGGGGACCTTACTGCTCTCAAGCTTGACTGCGAAAGGCCACTTGAGTCTCTTGGAGACACAGCTTAAATGGTCTTGTCTAGGGTCTGTTTTGGTCTGAGGTGAGGGTGTAGTGGAGAGTTCAGAGCAAGGATAGCTGGAAGAAAGTAGTTGAAATGCTTGTTCAGTTCTTTAAAGAGAAAAGCTGGAGAGGAGGTTTTGCTTGTTTGTTGTTTTTTGGGGAAGAGGGGATAAGAGAATTGAACCCGTGGCTTTTTCCTTGACTTACAAATTTCCCAGTATTTAGAGTTTAAAACAGCAAAAGCGAAGAAATAAGCGAATTTAACTAGCTGAATGGTGATTTTTAAAATTGAAGGTTTAATTTATGAATGGGTTTACAAGTTTATAAAAATTCACTAATGTTTCAGGTTGCTGTTTAACACCATTGTGTGGGAACTAAGAAAAATTATCTTGACCAAGAATTAACATCCACTTTGCTTTCGTTCTTTATTTTGGGGGTGTTTTGTGTGGTTCTTGTGTATTATGGTGATTCTACATTGTTGTGAAGTTAGGAAGTAGATGTTTTGGAAAGTCTGGTTCATATTTTAAGTGCCAGAGATTCTGAAGATATTAATATATTGTTTTGAATTAGTATATAATTTATTTGCATGGCAGAATTCAGAAATCTTTTCCAATTAATCTTTGCAATTTAAAAGAAGGCACATTTCGCAAAATGGAGAGGGAAATTCTTTTACTTCAAAGCCATAGCAGAGATTTTGATAAAGTTAATGTAGAATTTTGCTAGTAGTTATGGTTTCTACCTTACATTTTAGTTTGTGCAAACCAAGCCAGTTGTGGGCAGTGCCTTAGTTCATTAAGAATGTGTTATTTGTGGTATATATCCATTTTTATTTACCTTTTTCTGTATATTATAGTTGGTTTTATAACTATTATTTTTTATTCATATTTTGTACACATTTATGTGATACTTATAATATTTTGCTACATGCATAAGATATGTAATGATGGAGTCAGAGTATTTAGGATATCCATCACCTCAAGTATTTATCATTTCTATGTGTTCGGAACATTTCAAGTCCTCTCTTCTAACAGTTTTGAAATATACAATACGTCGTTGTTAAGTACAGTCACCCTACTCTGCTATAGAACATTAGAACTTACTCCTTCTATCTAACTGTATGTTGGTACCCATTCACCAACCTCTCTTCATCCACCACCACCACCAACCCCCCCACACACACATACAAACACCATACTCACACACACCTTTCCCAGCTTCTGGTATCCGTCATTCCACTCTCTACCTCTGTGAAATCAACTATTTTAGTTCCCACATGTGAGTAAGAGCATGCAATATTTGTCTTTCTGTACCTGGCTTTTTTCACTTAACATAATCACCTCCAGTTGCATACATGTTGCTTCAAATGACAAGATTTCATTCTGTTTTATGGCTGAGTAGTATTCCATTATGTATATATACCACATTTTCTTTATTCATTCATCCATTGATGGACACTTAGGTTGATTCCATTTCTTGGCTATTGTGAATACTGCTGCAACAAACATTGATGTGTAGTTCTCTCTTTTATATACTGATTTCCTTTCCTTTGGATAAATACCCAGTAGTGGGATTGCTGGATCATGTGGTAGTTCCCTTTTGAGTTTTGTGAGAAATCCCCATACTCTTTTCTATAATGGCTGTATCAATTTACATTCCTACCAACAGTGTAAGAGTTCCCTTCCCATCCCCATCCTCGCCAGCATCTGGAGTGTATGCGTGTGTCTGTCTGTTGTCTGTCTTTTTTGATAATAGGTATTCTAACTGAGGTAAGGTAATATCTCATTAAGATTTCCATTTCCTTGATGATTATGATGTTGAGCATTTTTTCATGTCAGTGTTGGCCATTCGTATATCTTCTTTTGAGAAGCGGTGTTTGTATTTTTAGTTTGTGTTCTTAAATGTTTCTGCTCATCTCTTAAGCAATAGTCTGTTGACTACACAACATATTAGCACTCTAATTAACTTGAAGATCATCATTGAGAATGTAATGTAAGGAATGACAATGAGAATCTTATTGTCCCATGGAGTACTTGATTGATTTTTGTAAAATTTTTAATTACACATATAATGTTTTAACTTGCCTGTGTTTCCCCAGCCTTTTAGGGCCTATACTACCTGCACAACATAATGAAGTTGAATATATAGTTGTTTGACTTTTTATCCCTTTTTTAAAAAAGTAAGATTTTGCACTACTACATAATTAAATGAAATATTGGGGTGTTTTGATTTTTTTTTTTCCCCCTCTTCAACATTCTGTTAAATAGCTCTTCCTCCCCCTTGTATCACTCTCATGCAAATGCCATTCTGAATTCCCAATCAGATATCAAATAGTGGAAACTTTTTATGTTCTATCTACTAACAGTTAATACTTTGGCAGCATAAATTTTATTTTTCACTTTCTTAGTCAATTTCCTTAAATTCATTATATATTAAAAAAAATTAAAGGGACAGATTGCCATTTCATGTTTACATGTTGTCAGAAGAGTTTTTCTTATTTTTTTTAATAGTTTATTTTGCCTGGGTCGTCTTCTGTTTCTTAGGACTTTAATAAAGAGTCTACAGAATTGACTTGCCATCTTAGGGAAATTTCTTTTTTTGTTTTTTTCTTTATTTTTTTAAGGCTGGTCAAGTGGAGCAGTGGAAGTGGAGAAGGAACAAAGGAATCTGTAACTGGTTGTGATCAATTAGTAAACACCACTGTACTCGGACCAACCAAGAGATTTCTTTTTTTGTGAAAATGTATTATCTGTTGGAAAATTGGTCATCACCTCATTTTAGTTAAAATGTTAACTAGAGCCATGACTATTGCTGACCACAATAATACTCAGTATTATCTTTATAGGTTGTTTATTGATAAATTTTAGTACCCTAAATCACTTTTTGTCCTTGCCCAATCTGTGGAAATAGGTAGTTGGAATACAACCTGAAAAATTAAAAATGTTTCTAAATCCATCCTGTTCTTGTTTGTTTGTTCGTTTGTTTTTGAGACAGTGTTGCTCTGCTGCCCAGGCTAGAGTGCTGTGGCATCAGCCTAGCTTGCGACAACCTCAAACTCTTTGGCTGAAGCGATCCTCCTGCCTCAGCCTCCCAAGTAGCTGGAACTACAGGCACATGCTGCTACAACCTACTGCTTTTTTCTATTTTTAGTAAAGATGGGGCCTCACTCTTTCTCAGGTTGATCTGGAACTGCTGACCTCAAATGGTACTGCTGCCTCAGCCTCCCAGAATGCTAGGATTTACAAGTGTGAGCCACCACACCTGGCACAAAATCTATATTGTTTTTATCCAGGAAGGTAAATACTGATTTGTGCCCAAGAAAGATCTAAAAGAAAAGAGAGCAAACTTGATTAAAAAAAAAAAATTCAATATACTTGACCTCATATTTCTAAGATCTATTTGATTTTTGTTAGAGGGAGAAGCAGGCATTTTATAAGCCTAGTAATTTATATACCAGTTAATGGAGAGGTGGGAGATGGTACTAGTAAATGACTTTCCATCCATTGCTGATCTTACATATTTATAGTTATTTGCTGATCTAATAATACTAAATAATAACTGCAGTGCCATTCATTAAGCTGTTAAAGCCATTGATTAAGTTAACTATATTGTAATTCCAGTCTAATCATTCTAGCATGAAATTACATAGTACTTCTAATAATCATTTTAGAAAGGATTTGAGACAAACTGACTTCATTCCAAAAATTATTCCTTGGTAAGTCCTGTTATAAGCAGAGTATTGTATATTTGAATACAGTTATTTAAGTGTGTTACAAGGAAAACATTGTCCAAAAAATAGAATAATTCCACTTGGTTAAATATATTACCAAGCTGCGAACTCCTTTATATTTCCCTAGTCAAGCTCCCAGTTGGGATTAGTGAATGAAAGTATTGTTTTTCTCGTCTTAACATATAGCAATTTTAATGCCTTAAATTTTTACTTTTTTGTCTACCTTTTTTGTCAGGGAGGGAGATGAGTCTTAGCTACAGGATCTCTTATAGAATCTGTTGTTACCACTTTAATAAGATCAGCAGAAAGATGATGAAGGGTCGATCGCCAGTGCTGTGCGTACAATGAACACATATCCACTGTAAATGTTAAGTTTAAAAAAATATCAAAGAAAGTGTAATTGACGTTATCCTGATTTTGTTAGGTGGGAAAAAATACAGAAAAATGTCTGGAAATAAATTATCAGTGATTTGAATTTTTAAAAAAATTTGTTTGTTGGAAACTTTTCACAGTGAACCTATATTACTTTTATTGATTAGGGTTGGGGCGCAGGTGGCAGGGTGTAAATGATGAGCAAAATGTTACTTTGGTCTTGGGAGGCCAAACAGTGATTCTGTCATGGCTCAAAATTTTTAGAGTTCCTCTTACAAAATTGTCTTTAGAATCCGAAGCATGTTTAACATAGCTTTTTAAACTAGTTAATACATGCACATGTTTCAACACTAGAAAATATGAAAATATATACATTAAAGTTTCCTTCCCATTCTTGTTCTCCATCTGCCCAGTTCTTATTGCTCCTCGTAGATAACCAAATATATTAATATATTCTTATCCCTTCCTTTTTAACAAAGATATAGCATATTATAAATACTGTTCTACATTTTGCTTTTTAATTTATCTTAGAGATTATAGTGTATAAGTTTGCCAAGAATTTACCCATTTCTTTCTACGGCTGCATTGATTGCATGGATGTACAATATTTAATCAGTTCTCTATTGATGAGAATTTGGCCTGTTTTTAATCTTTTGATGTTCAAAGCAATGTACAACTTTTTAAAAAAAATTTAGGTGTTGCCCAGTTTTGTCCTCTTTGTAGATGTAGTTGAAGATTATATTGAGAGTTAGGTTTGATAAATACGTTGAGCCATCAAACTGGATGATACTGCTTTAGGAAACACCTGACTCCAATAAAGTTTGTTTTCTTGAGAATTTCAGAAGCATTATTATAATTCATGTCAACATTGTTGGAATAATTTTACTTCCCTCTAAAGCTACTACTTTAAAGAAAAATATTGATGGGGAATATAAGTTTTGGTGACTTTTCAAAAAGGCCTGTTGCTTTACCTCATAGATATACCTTCTGTCATGAAAGTAGAGAGGTTCAAACAAGGACAGTTAAAGTAAATAATGGGAGACAATTCTTACATGTTAAGGACAAAATAAAGTTGTATAAATTTAACCAATAGTAAAGTTAATGTTTAATAAGCATAAATAAATTTAATAAATAATAAAATATATTTAATAATTTTCAGTGATAACTTAAATCTGTAAGCTATGAATATCCAACAAAGTGAATTGTTACTTGTACATTATATCCCAAAATGAACACAGGGACCTCAGTGGGAATTAGAAACTTCTAAAGCATTCAGCTCCCAAATTTGACAGAACAACTAAAGCATTGGGAGTGAGTGCTTTACCTAAATTTACAGGACAAATTAGTAGGAGAGTCAGAACTAGAGTTTAAGTTTGATGGCTTTTATGATGGCTCTACTTGGAAAATTTAATTTGAACACTGAAAGTTTAAGACAAATAAAAAAGATTCTTTTTTTTTTCTTTCTTTCTTTCTTTTTTTTAAAGCCAGTCAAATTTAGCAGTGGGGGGTTAAATACCAAGTTTAGTGACACTAATGTTAATAAGTTCTGATAACCCACTACCATCGGACCAGCCAGGATTCTAATTTACGCCATAGATAATAAATTAGGGCCCCGTAACAAATGAAATTTTTTAAAGTAGGTAACTTTATGAATAGCTAAACCACAGTGACTACCTAGGATTTTCATTATATCTGCTCTTTAAGGATAATGGAACCACTGCCTTGTCCCTCTTAGTGTGCTCAGCATCTGGTACAACTATCTGAACATGGTCCAGGCTCAGACAGCATTGTTCATGGTGAGTCTTGTTTTTCAAAAAGTACATTTCTTAGGACCTCTGGCAGCAGACACAGGAGTAAGTAGATGGACTATGGAACTGACTCTGTTCAGCAGTGGCTACATTCCACCATATAGTCAGAATTGACCCTGGCTGCTGTGTGTTGGGTTATTTTGGACCACTCACAAACTTTTCATTTCAATTAAACATTTATTGAGCATTTTGTGATATCCCAGTCTCTGGGAATACACAGATAAATAAGTAAATTCCTGCTTTTGAGAAGTTCACAGTGGGTAGCTGAGAGGAGTATGGAAACAACATACATACAGAGCTCTGAGTTAGAGAGATGCATGTCATATAGAAACATAAAACTGAGGAGAAAAATTTAGTTTGCTAAGGAGAATTGGAGAAAGAATCAAAAAGTTAAGCCTTGATGAATACAGTTCCCAGGAGTATTAGGGTTGTGGAACATCATAGCAAAAAAGAAAAAAGGTTGTTGGGGGAGGGGAGTGATTAGAATTCCTAGCAAAAAGAACGGCTTATGCCAAGGCAGATATTTGAAATCATGTGGGGTGTATTTGGGGAAAGAATAGATTTGGGTAGTGTGGATGGATCACAGATTGCTTTGAGGAGATGTCAGGGCAGGAGTTATATAAATAGGTTAGGTTGGAACTGTTATGGAATTATAATTTTTTAAATCACTTTTACAATATCCAAGTGCTTGTTTATTTTTCACATATTGTTCAAACTCTCAGTTAAAATTTCAGTTTCTCTTATATTAAAAACATTTTATTTAAACTTTTACAAATTATTATCTCTTATTCACTTAACATAACTGGATTCACTTTAGCAATGTTTATTTAAAGCTTCTTCTGTGTTCCCTATTCTGATTAATGGCACCACGTGTTAGCAAGCCTGTGGTGGTCATTATGGGTAACTTTATTTTCCTTTATCTTATGCCCATGTGGTGGGTCTGGGTCTCTTTTATTTTACAACCTTAACGGTTTTTAACATCATCTGTATTTATTCCATCACCTTCCTTTTCTCCCTGTTCTACTACTTGGGATCAGGCTTCATCATCTCTTGGGTTGACTTGTGAGAGTATGCAATGGGCTACTTCATTGTTACCAGAGTGCTCTTCCTGAAACACAAATCTGATTATTTCCTTGTAGAATCTTTTAGTCGCTCTCCATTGGATCTAAACTCCTTGCTAGGCTTCTGTTGTCCTTTTTCTCTGTCCAGTACCACCAGTTCATCTCTCATCAACCCTTTATACATCCTGTGCTTCACCCCAAACTATTTATGGTTCTTCAAATGTGTAATACTATTTCAAACACACATTAATTGCTTTGTTTGCCTTTTCTCATTGCTGGCAATTCCTTTTCATACTTAGATACCTGAATAGGGTGCCTTTTCCTTCCTCTAACTCACAAGTAGTTGATTACTCATTTTTGAGATCCCACTATACCTCGTATGTGTGTCTATTATTGCTTTTATTGTGTTATATCACTGTTTTGTTTACATATCTATCTCTTAATAAACCATAAGTATCTTGAGGGGAAGGACTGTTAATTTGCATTTGTGGGAGCAATACTTAAATGCTGGCATGTATTAAAGATGATAATCATTAAGTATAAACAATAGAAGCATTCAAACAAATAGAATTGTTCTTTTAAAGACTTCAAAATATTAGTTTGAAAAAGCATGCCTGTGTAATAACTGAAGAATAGTTTGTTGTACTGCAATAGCTTGTGGTGATGATTTGATTCACTGAGCTGCAAATATCAGGTTAGTAATATGGTGTTGACTGGTTCAAGCCATATGAACATGGTGTTGTAGATCATAACAAGGGACTGCCTATTCATAAGTCAATCAGTAGAAAATCAGTTGTGTCAATTTTCATGTATTTTATACATTTCAGCAATATCATTTAAGAGTTGAATTGCAATTATGCAAAAAAATTATGCATTCTACTTTTTAATCTATATAATATGAAAAACCAAAAGAATATATTCACAGAATGTTAGGGGCAGACTCAAATCTTATCTCAATCATTGTGATATTTTGGAGTTATAACTTCTAAAGTTTAGAAATCTCAATCTGAAATCTGTCAGGTCCCAGAGGTTACAGATAGCCAGTCTTGTACTATAATAGGTATTCAGTGATTGAAATGACAAGACAATTTGTGAAACATGGCAAGAAATGTAAAGGATCCTGTTTTTAACAATGTTTTAAGTGAGCGGTTCAATAATTTCCAGATAATTGACATTAACTGCTTCAATTCCTAATATATTTTGTTTCCCCTTTGCTGGGAACCTCTATAACTCCAATCCCACTACTGTTAATATCGTGTGTACCTCTCATCTTCTACTTTCCTCTTCTCAAAACCTGACATAGTTATTTTATTCTAATCTGTTATGGACCAAGAAATGGACTTTAAGCGAGAGTTTATTTCCAGGTTCTAGGGTACATTCTGAAGGTTTGAGTTGCTATTGTTCTATCTTATTGAACAGTTTTAAGTGAAGTTTTTAAAAAAATATTATTCTATGATAAATCTTAGATAAAAGTTTTTGGAACTCTTTGTTCCAGGTTAATAAAACTATTGGAGAAGAACTGATTTCTAAATGGGTACAGTAGGTTTTATAGCTGTAATTTAACCCAATTCTTTCCTGAGGAGATGACACTTAAGCTAAGATCTGAAATGATATCTAGTAGTTAACCAGATGAAGAGAAGGGAATAGTATATAAAGGTGAGAAATTTGTTGAGGGTCAGGCCAGGGAGGCTGCAGCAAAATGAATGAGAGAGACCTTGATAGGAGATAAGGCTGGATGCATAGTCAGGAGTTAGATTTTCATGACTTTGAATTTGATTGTAAGAGCAATGGAAAGCCATTTTTGAGGAGAGGAATGAGATAATTTACATTTTATGAAGATTATTCTGCCTGCTTACTATGGGAACATTGGGACTTGAAGGTTAAAAGGAATGGGAAGGCTGTTAAATTTTGTGGAGAGATGAAAGCAGCTTGGTAGGGTAGGGTGGTGGGAGGGGATGAGGGAAAGATAGATGGATTTGAGATTTATTTTGAAGGTGGAATCAATAAGCACTTTTTATGTTCCAACAAAGTTATCTTCCATTGTTTATGCTGTTCTTGCTTGTGGTATTCTCTTTATTTTCTCCTGTTTTGTCTAGCAGGCAAGCTCCCCTTTATCTTTCAAAACCCAGCCTTGAAGCCATCACTATCACAGCATCATCCTGTGTGTAATTGGCTTATTAATTACCTTTTTTAGTTTGATCAGTTCCATTGTAATCAAATCTAGATTATGAGCATTAAGAGGTGAATGAATCATTAAAAAATTTATTTACTACCCAGAGTTTGATCTTGTTCCTAAAAGAAATGTTCCAAGTCGTTTTCATACGTTAAGCATGACTGAGTGCGTTTCCTGTCTTCACACGAGGAAGTAATTATCCACCAGAGGGCGCACTTTACAAAGTCACTATTTCGATTGTTGAAAAATTCATCCTGTGTTGACGAATTTTTGAGCTTTCGAAACACTATGCTCAGCGTACTTTTCTTCGTGCCTATGCTTTTATGAGACTTTATAGAATTTTCCATAAATATCTCATAAAGAAATTTATTAACTGTATGTGGATTTAGAAATAACTGTGTAATACTCTTCTTGTCCTTGTCTTTTTGTGTTTACTTCCATGTACTGTTCTTAATTTGACATAAACTTGCCCTTTGTAATGACTTGTAAAAGAGAAGGAAATAATCTCTGTCTCTGTATAATAATTTTCATTGTACCATTGTAATCCTCATTGTTAGATGGAATGTCTTAGAACTATTTAAAACTTATTTACACTGCTCCACAAAATAGTTTTATTCCAATTTTTCCTTCCGCCTTATTGTTTTTCACTAAGAACTGAATTCATATGTTGGAAAATCTCATAAAACTATATAAACCCATTTTGCTTTACTTATTTCGATTTGTTATAAAGCTAGTTGTTACACTAATACAAGCAGCTATTGTATTGTGAAATGCACAAGACAAATATTCTTATTAACATATAATTACATTTAGCATTATACTGCTCTGTCATAAGTAGATTACCATCCTAGCTAGTTAGACCATGTTAGAGCAATGAAGTTTAGACTCAAAGAGTAGAAAAAATTAGATTACAGAACCAAAGATTAATAATTGGAACACGTGTACATTAGATTTTTCTCAGGTTCCATGACCAATGAAAGCTTAACAACTACAAAATTGGGATCATTAACTAATATTAGTTATTTGCATTCTTCATTTGGGTTGATTCTGTGGAAATTACAGTTCTGACCTGACAGAAAGAAATAATTCTAATTTATTATACACTTGCTTTCAGCTGCCTCCTCCTTCCCCCTCCCAGTGACTCTGCCCTCTTTTACATCATGGTTAAATATCAATGGCATTTTACCTATGTATTCAAGCTTGTTTTGTTTTGTTTAAATGTATGGCTTTTCCATCTTAACAGTATTCACATTTTAAAGTGCAACATGTAGAGTTCTTTTTTTCCTAATATCTCTTTCTTTCCAACACACAGGAATACTCTGAAGATAGTAACTCTGAGCCAAATGTGGATTTGGAAAATCAGTACTATAATTCCAAAGCATTAAAAGAAGATGACCCAAAAGCAGCATTAAGCAGTTTCCAAAAGGTTTATATTTTTTCCAGTTGATTCTGTGTCTTAAATTTTTTTTTAATAATGTATTAGATTAAATAAGACCCAAGTGATTTTACCTCAGAAATGTGTTTTGAATACTTATTGATAATCCTGTAAGTTTGCATTGTACAGAACAAGTAAATATTTCAAAAGAGCTATCCTGTCGTTTTTCTGATCAAGCTGTCTATGGAGCAGGGCCATTGTCCTGAACAGCTAGTGTGGTTCTGACAGGAGAACCAATGTGATGGTCAGTCAGTAAGTATTATCACTGCAATCTTGTTCCTTCTCTTGGGATAGCTCACACAGGTGTGGTTGCACTGTTATAAATAGTTTGATTTCTTGACATACTGATATACTTTTGGATCATTTTTACCAAAGGTTATTTAGGAGGAAAAAGTACTTCTAGGACTACGTAATAATTGAGACGTAGTTCTTAATCTTTTGATGGGGGAACTTCAAAATACACTCACTTATCCTTAAGTAAACATCTTAAGACTTGTCTGTTTTTTTTAAAGCCTTTAAAAAGAGACATTGAGAAATGGTGAAATCCTTGGGGAAATGTTTTTCATGCATATGATACAAAATTAATTCCAAACTTAAGACATTAGATGTCATTAGAAAATAATGTATTCATATTAATGTAGACTAAAAGTTTCTTCCCTTTCGTAGGTTTTGGAACTTGAAGGTGAAAAAGGAGAATGGGGATTTAAAGCACTGAAACAAATGATTAAGATTAACTTCAAGTTGGTAAGACTTGTTTTGAGGGGAATTAAACTGATAGAGATTCTATAGGTATGAATTACCTCATCACACCAAAGTACCACTAGTTCTTTTCATATGTTTTTATATTTAGTTTGCTTTGCTGTTAGGACGACAATACTACTACTCAGCAAAAAAATTCTGCGTAGGATACTAAAGTTTTCTGTTTAAGAAAACTTATTCTTTTAGATACATGGACACTATTTGACTTCATTATTAATCGAGTGACTTTTCCACAACCTATTAGTATTTATTTTGGAGTTTAAGTTCCTTGTCCACTGACTGGGCCCAAAAACCTTAGTATTATACTTAACTCCTCTCTTTGTCTCTCACCGCACAAACAGTCCATTGGCAAATCCAGGTGGCATTATGTATCTTCGAAATATATCCAGTATCTGACTACTACTTACCATTTCTACCTCTGCTACTCTGGTCCAAGTCAACATCATCTCTCACCTGGATTATTGCAATAGCCTCTTAACTGATCTCCTTATTTTCATCCTTGTCCTGTTCTCCACAAGTAGCAGAGTGATCCTTTTAAAATGTAAGTCAGATTATATCATTTCTTTACTCGATATCTTTTAATGGTCCCCAGTGCCCCTCAATAAAATCCAAAATCCTTAACATGGCCTACACGGCCCTATGGTAAGCTCACCTTTGGCTGCCTTTCTAACCATTTTTCTATTTGTTCCTTTACTAGGCTCCGTGCTATTCCTCTAGTCATCTCAAGTGTACTCCTGTGTAAGGGCTTGCACTTGTTGTTTCCTCTGTCTCAAATGCTGTTCTCTGAGATAGCTATATGGCTCTTTTCCTCATTTGATTCAAGTCTGTTCAAATGTCCCCATCTATCAGGATGGCTTTTTGCTGACGACCCAATATAAAGTAGCATCCTTCCCATCATCATTTAATTTCATTTTATCCTGCTATTTTTCTTCTTTTTTTTTTTTGAGACAGAGTCCCACTCTCTTGCCTGGGGCGAGTGCTGTGGCGTCAGCCTAGCACACAGCAACCTCAAACTCCTGGGCTCAAGCAATCCTACTGTCTCAGCCTCCCAAGTAGCTGGGACTACAGGCTTGAGCCACCATGCCCGACTAATTTTTTCTATATATATTTTTAGCTGTCCAATTAATTTCTTTCTATTTTTGGTAGAGACGGGGTCTCGCTCTTGCTCAGGCTGGTCTCGAACTCCTGAGCTCAGAACGATCTGCCCGCCTCGGCCTCCCAGAGTGCTAGGATTACAGGCGT